>CANXYC010333264.1:0-84868 GCA_948193065.1 Aleurites moluccanus | reverse complement strand
TTTCACCCAGTTCCATCCAGCATACAGGTGATCTACATCTCCTACCATAAAGAGCCTCATATGGTACCATTCCAATGGTAGAATGGTAGCTATTGTTGTAGGCAAACTCTATCAATGGTAGGAAGCGATCCCAACTACCTTTTAAATCCGGGACACATAACTTCAACATATCCTCTAATGTCTGGATAGTGCTCTCTGACTGTCCATCCGTCTGAGGATGAAATGTTGTGCTGAAGTGTAAGGTAGTGCCCAAAGCTTCATGGAATTTATGCCAAAAGCTATAGGTGAACTGAGTACCTCTATCAGATATGATCACTGATAGAACCCCATGCAACCGTACAATCTTATCCACATAGAGTTGGGCATATTGTGCAGTTGTGTATATTGTTTTTACCTCTAAGAAATGAGCTGACTTAGTTAATCTGTCCACTATCACCTACATTGAATCATACCCTTTCTGTGTTTTGGGCAAACCCACCACAAAATTCATAGTTACTTGGTCCCATTTCCACTCTGGTAGCTGAATCTCTTGAAGCAAACCTGAGGGTTTCTTATGTTCAAATTTCACCTGCTGACAGGCTAAGCACTTTGAAACGAACTTTGCTACATCACCCTTCATGTTTGGCCACCAATAAAATTCCTTCAAGTTTTGGTACATCTTTGTTACCCCTGGTTGTACTGTGTAAGGAGTAGTGAATTTCCTTTATGATCTGCTCTCTGTACCTTTTAACATTTGGAACACACAATCGGCCTTTACATTTCAATATAGCTCCCTCAACAGAAAAGTCAGGAGCTTTACCATTTTGAACCAAGCCTTTGATCTTGACACATTATGGATCTTCATTTTGGGAGTTATTTATCTCATCTACAAGCAAGGATTTCACTTGAAACTGGGCTATCAATACAGTTTCCTGACCTTGTGATTCCAAATTCAAAGTTAAACCATCAGCCATTAACTCCATAAATTCTCGTACCAGTGATCTTTCTGTAGCAGTCACATGAGATAAACTTCCCATTGATTTTCTACTAAGGGCATTTGCTACCACGTTTGCTTTCCTAGGGTGATACAGAATCTGACAGTCATAGTCTTTTAACAACTCAACCCATCTCCTTTACCTCAAGTTCAGCTCTTTTTGCTGCAGGATGTACTGAAGACTCTTATGATCGGTGTAAATTTCACATCTCACCCCATACAAAAAATGCCTCCATATCTTTAAAGCAAAGATCACTGCTGCCATTTCTAAATCATGGGTGGGGTAATTCACCTCATGTTTTTTCAATTGGTGGGAAGCATAAGCATTCACTTTTCTGTCATGCATCAAAAAACAATCCAAACCAATCCTCGAAGCATCACAGTATATAGCAAAACTGCCTGCCTCGGTAGAAAGAGTCAACACTGGTGCAGTGGTCAAACAGGTCTTAAGAGTCTGAAAACTCTTTTCATATTCATCATTCCACTGAAACTGCACCTGTTTCCGGGACAAATTTGTCATTGGTGCAACAATTCTAGAAAAGTCTTTAACAAATCTATGGTAATACCCTGCCATACCCAGGAAACTCCTAATCTCAGTAACAGTAGTGGGACGTGGCCAATTCGCAACTACTTTAACTTTATGTGGATCCACCTTTATCCCAACTCTGCTAACAACATGTCCCAAAAATATCACCTCTGTCAACCATAATTCACATTTAGAAAATTTTGCATACAGCTGATTATCCCGCAATAACTACAATGTGATTATGAGATGTTCTTCATGTTCCTCTCTGCTCCTGGAATACACCAAAATGTCATCAATGAAGACAATGATGAATTTATCTAGAAATGGTCTAAATAACCTATTCATAATATCCATGAATGCTGCTGGAGCATTTGTCAATCCAAACGGTAGCACTAAAAACTCATAGTGCCCATACCGTGTTCTGAAAGCAGTCTTTGCAATTTGTTCACCTTTTATTAACCCTGATATGTGTCTATTTGTCTCCCCCTGATACATAAACTTTTCCTGTCCATCGGGTCAAAACTTTATTCTTTTCATTGCACAATCAATGGTAGCTTTATGATCAGCCAGCCAATCCATACCCAGGATAACATCAAATTCCAATACAGGTTACTCAATCAATTCAGCAGGTAAGGATCTACCACAGATTCTCATATCACATATATCATACTTATGCTCTACAATAACCTTATCTCCCATTGGTGTGACTATTTCTAAGGGCACAAGTAAAGGTTTTCTACCCAACCCCAATTTTACAGAAAAAATAGGTGACACAAAGGAATGGGTTGCACCCGAATCAAATAATACATAAGCCACTATATCATGTATAGAAATCATACCTACTACAGTCTCATGTGATTTCTGGGCTTACTCTGGGTCACTGCAAAGACTCGTCCCTGACCTCTACCAGCTGCTGATGTCCCACTGTTGGACTCTATCTTGCTGGTCTACCTCTACCTATACTACCCTTACCCATCTGCACTGATGACTGGGAAGATCCTGTCTCTGAAGGCTATGTAGCTTTAGGCATAGGGCAATCTCTGTAAAAGTGCCCAAACTATCCACATTTAAGGCACGCCCCTAATCTGATACGACATGCCCCAAAATGTCTCCTCCTATAAAAACTACAGGTGGGCACACCTGACATCATCTGCACTAGTCTAACAGGACCTCTAAAAAAGCTAGAAATAGGAGGCCTTATACTAATGCCTCTGCCCAAATCTTGCCTCTGACTGGGAGGTGGCAATGACTGTACTAGCCTGAGAGGAGGTCTAGATGCAATAGACTGTGATGTCCCCTCCCTAGGTCTACGGAATTCTCCTCTTTTCCCCTCTTCTTTTGTTCCCTATCAGACCTTTCTTCCTTGTATTTTACCTCCATCTGGGTTGCTTTATCAATGGCCCAACTCAAGGAAGTAAACTCCATAGCCAGCAGAATGTTATGCAGAGTTGCATGCAAACCTCTCCTGAATCGCCTAATCAGATCATCTTCAGTAGGAGCAATCTTTCTGGCATACTTACTCAATCTTCTGAATTCTCTAGCATATTCCAAGACAGACATGTTCCCCTGTCTCAGCTGTTCAAACTTTTCAATGTTGCTCTCCCTTAATCCCTCTGTAAGAAATTCATCCATCATTCTTTGTTTAAATTCTGCCTAAGACATGAGATCATCACTATGGATATTTTCATCAATGTGCTTCATGAACTAGGTAGCAGCATCTACCTCTAGCAATAATCCCACTAGCTCAATAGTCCTGGCATTAGAACAAGGCAATGTACGAACCATCCTATCAACCTTGTCAATAAAGTCACTAGGGTCAGTACCATACTCCCCTGTGAATGTAGGCAGTCTCAATCTCATGAACTCCCCAACAGATACACCATCCTCTGGGATAACCCTGCGTACTCTGTCCCCCTGTAACACTACTGGCTCCCTCTGAAGTACTGGTGGAATCATAGGCTATACCACTTGTTGTACTGGAGGTGGAGGTGGCTACTGTACCACTGCAGGCTGTGCTACAAAATGAGTCCGGATGGTTTGTAATATTTCCTGTCTCATTTCTTACATTTCCTATCTCCTAGGTGCATCATCCATCTGATCAGACTCTGTACGTCTCCGTGACCTAGGTGGCTCAGACTGAGTTCTCCACATAGCAGATGTATTGGAAGCAACCTCTGCTTCCTCACTAGATCCATGATATTCATCCCTCTCGATAGGCCTAGCACGTCTATCTCCCCTCTTTGACATCTTAGCACACTGTACAAATCAATATGTAAAAGAATATTTAGATCATAGGTAAGCATAATTTCGAACAATGAAGAAGACTTTTCAATTTTGACGATATAAGAGAATCCTAGATTCCATGGTACTTCTATTGCTACTAATATGCAAACACTATAGGTTATAATAAACCTTTAGCTCTGATACCACCTTTGTCATGACCCAATTTAGGAGCCGTGACGGTCCTAGGATACGGGTGTTGCCTTAGCTACCAGTACCACGAAGAACCCAATTATCTATATGACATTGCACACAATACATTTAATCAGCTTAAATAGCTTAATAATGCTGCTGAAATTTTGACAGCATCTCCTCTATAATATGACTATGCCTATCTGTAAACATGCAAATAAACACTTCCAATATACTTTATCATCAATACTAATCAATGATCCCTCTAGATCTCCAATAACAACTCATTTCATATATTTGTATATCAAACTATATCCATAAATAGCATAATATATATATATATATACATACATATACATATATATATATGTATATACATACATATACATATATATATATATATATATATATATATACATACATATACATATATATATATATATATATATATATATATAAATATATATATGTATATATATATATATATATATATATATATATATTTATATATATACATATATATATCTATATATATAAATATATATATTTATATATAAATATATATATGTATATATATTTATATATAAAAATATATATATATATATATATATATATATATATATATATATATATATATATATATATATATATTTTATAATAATTCTATTAATATAAACCATTATTACTCTTAATTTAATAATAATTCTCACTCAATTATAAATAACATTAAAATAAAAATTCTACTATACAAATAAAATAATTTTCAAATCAATTGAAAAATAATTTTCATAAACATAATAATAAAAAAATTTCTTTCAAGTCTCATTAAAATTTTAAATCATAATGTTAAATTAGAGGTTTGCAGTACTTAGCTAATTATGGAAAAATCATATTTAAATTAACATTAATTCTCTTTTGTTTGAAAGGTTAACCATTTGAATTAATCCTCCTTACAGCAAGCAAGCATATCATATAAATAGAACCATACGCTTTGGAACTTGAGAAATTATTGTTCAAGTACAAAATATATACGTTTAGAATTTTTTTTAATGTAAATTTGTATTATATAATATATTTTTTCTGAGAATATAATATACGATGAATATTTTATTAAATTGTCAAAGGATTAAATTATTTTTGGAGAAAGTTTCAAATTCGAGTCCCTCTTTTTTTTTTTTTTTTTTTTTTTTTAAGTGTGTGATCTACCAATTAAAAAATATGGTGTCTCATCAATTTTTTTTGCATCTCCTCTAACTACTAACTACTTATACTGTCTATTAAAAAAAAAACCTACTAATAAATGATTTTCACCATTAATGGTGTAGTAAGGAGAGACAAAGAGGGAAGAAAAACCGACTTTTTGTTTTTTAACAATTGATTGTAAATTGCAGGGCAGTTGAGATCTATCGATCTTAATTGTGAAATATGGAAACAAGTGAAAATTTTAGTAATGGCAAGAAGACATTACATTAAATTCCATGGTATAGGTTTTGGAAGACATTTATTTATGATAAACTACTACTCTCCAGCGCTACACTATGAAAGATCCATGTTCAAGGAATTTATTTATGTACTCAAGCTGTATGAAATGGGACACACATGCATACCATAAGCCTGTCCATTTAATTCTTTTTTTATTCGAATTCGAGAGTTTTCATTTTTAAAAGTAACTCTATATTGTTAAATCAAACACGAAGTAGTGTTGTTATTGATTAGTAATCTAATGATCAATTTTTTATTTATAGTTGAATTCTGATAAATGTTATCCCTTTCAAAGAATTTCTGATGTAAAAAAAAAAGAAAAAAGCCCATTGCTTTACATCATCAGTAGCATATAGTCTTTGCTATGGAAATGTGCGTAGGGCTTGACCAGCAGATCCAGAAGTGAAGCCATGTGGTGGTATAAATTGTGTGGTATAGCTAATAACAAATGACCACTACTGTTCCATATCACGCGGCTGAATTTAATGACAAATATTTCTTGTTTGGCCTGCTGCAGCTTGCTCATATGCTTCCTAGTTAATTTCTACTCACATCCAAGATCCAACAATACAATTGTTGAACATTTATGTAGGTGTCAGCAATCATGTTGAAGGTCGAAACATCTTTCCTTTTGCCCATGCATTTTTTAGGTTTATATTATCTATCCTTAATTTAGGAATGATCATAACCATAATGCTGAAATAACATTTTAAATATCAATAAATAATTGCAAACGATTAAAATAAACATATCTTGAAGTTTTCAGATATCAGCAAAGTAGAACTGGTGCAGGGAGCAGTAGCTCAAAAGTGACAAGTCAGTTTTAGATTAATGGGAAAAGTATAGACAAAGGCATGGTAGTTGAAAAGGCAATGGTGGGTGGCTAGTACGATTAACTAGTATCTCTTTTGTTCAAGCACAGCATTAATTACACTATTACTTTTCTTTTCTTTTTTTAAAAAAGGTAAAACTTATATTAATAGATAAAAGAAAAGAATATGTTATATAGAGAGCAAAATAAAAGGGCATTGTCTCGATGTAACTCCGCACTATGTTACTAGAAATATGAAAGATAAATTTAGATTTATATAGTGGGGAAGAAATAGAATCACAATTTTTCTTTAAAATGTCAATAAAAGAAATAATATAATTTGAATTTTATGTATTAAATAAGTCGAATTAAGTTTTAGATAAATTTTATTATAATCGGTGATATTAAATTTTATAAAAAACAATAAATATTAAATCAGATGGGTTATTATTTTAAAAATATTATATTTTTTATTGTATTACTTTTTTAGAATTTAAAAAAAATTTGAAAAAATATTTAAAATTTATGATAATATTTATTATAATAAATTTAATGTCATATTTTTCATATGAAATAAAAATAAAATAAGTTCAAAAAATATATATATTTTTAGTACACTTCAAAAAATTTAATAATCTAAATTTAATATATTTTTAATATATATTTTTAAATTTATTTAATTTTTATTTTATAAAAAAATATATTATTTGATTGGTTATAGTAAATATTATTATATTATAAATTTTATAAATTTTTATAAATATTTTTTCAGGCTTTAAAAAATGATATAATATAAATTATTATATTTTAATACAACAGTCACTAAATCTGTCACATCTATTTGATGAATAGGTGATAGGGTGAGTCAAGAATAGACTGCGGCTTAATTATTAGTACCATATATAAAAACATTTTTCGTATGTTACATCCGTGAACCAACATTAATATGTTACTTTTTAATATAACCTCTCACATTTCTTTTTGCAGGGATTCATAAGTGGTGGATCTTATCTACCTAATTGATTGGCTTTTGAATTCTTCTTTATTTCAAACTATATATTGTTGACTGATTGCTGAAAATTAAGATTGCTCCACTTTGGTGTTATATTTCTGGGATCTACTTTATATTTTTATTTCTTTTGTTATTGTAGTTCACGAGGTTGGGTAAATCACATGAAGTAGTGATCCATAATAAAAATACGTAGCATCCGTTTGTTTAATTATAAGTTCGATAATTTTCGTCTACAATTCATTAAATATCCACTTTGTTTCTTGTACTAGGCTTTCAGTTTGAGATTTTAAATTGGTTTTGTTGTTTGAACTGAATTTTATACATAGACCTTATTTGGATCTCAATTTTTTATTATAGTGCTATAATAAAATGTAATTTTCACTATTTGAAGTTAAAAATTAAAATTAAAATTAAAATTTATTATAATAAAACGTCATTTTATCATTTAAATTAATTTTTTTAAGATATAATAAACAGGTTATCGTATAACTCATTTTAACAAATTTTAATTTCACAATAAAATTTTAATTTAATAATTAAGTTGTTAAATACCCACATAATTTAATTAATTAGGAAAAAATTCATTAATATTTAATTATTGACTTTATTGCTTGAATTAGACCCGGGAACTGATTTTGTCAATAAATATTTAATAATTTTCTTAATTTTTATGCAATTACTTTAATTTTCAATTTGTGAATTTGTTATAGAATTGAGCATTAAACAAAACTTTTATTGCAGGACATAGAAAGAGCCATAGTTGTTTGGATTTATACATAGGGAAGAAACTCTCTCTTCATCCTTCAATGCTTTCTGTATTATTTTGTTTTACCCACAAAAGCATATTAATTTTGATTTTGTCATAAGAGGTTATTACACCGTTTTGAATTAGCATGTTTAACTTTTTTTTTTATTATTTTTAAATTTTAAAATGACGTTTTAAATTAATTATTTAAATATTTAAAAAATTATTTACCATTTTAAATTTTAAAATAATATTTTATAACTATTTTAAATAGATTTAAACACATATCCATAATAAAATGTTAGGTTCAGTATCTATTACTCATATTTTTTTTTCTTAATTATTTTTATTTATTTAATAATAATTATTAATATAAAAATTTTGTAAAATTAAATATATATTATATATTTTTAAAAAATCAATTAAATTAATGGTATGTAAATTCTAAATTTAAATTTGGACTAAATTTTTTATTTAAATTATTAAAAATAGACCAAATTCTAGTAAAATTTTCTTATCCAAAATCTTGAAATTTCAAATATCTAATTATACCTTATTACTCCAAATACAAGCAGCGTAAGAGCTCTACATACTACTGATAACTAAGTGTCAAAATGAAAGGCAAAGAGAAAACTGAGAAAAAACAGCGAAAGCGGAGGAGAAGAGAGCTCACAGAGACACGAAGAAACTCTCTCCCAAAAATGATATTGACGCCATTTTGGTAGCTAATGATAAATTTTCCATCTAAATTGGCTGTTTTATAGGCGATGAAATGATTATTATTATAATCTGTTTAGATCCTTTTGACTAATAATTGGATTATGCAGTTTATTGAGGTTGATTATTATTAAATTGGATTTTGCTTGTGAAATTAATGGCCTCTTTCAAGTGATTATTGAGCAGTTTTCATGTTTGCTTCTTCCTCAGTTAAGCATACAAAAGGAGGAAGCCAAGAAGAAGGAAGTCCATGTGGAGGAAAATATTTATGCACCTTCTCCGCAATCCAATTGTACAGTAATAGCCTTCTGTAATTGTTGCAAATTTTGATTGTGTAGTTATTTATAATTGAATGGGTTTCTTAAATTATTGTGTTTATTAATTGTGTAGCTAAACATTAATCTTTTGAAAGATATTGAATTGATCTTTTATGGGGGTGAATTCAACTATGGCAACAAGGTTAGCAGCTCTTGCCTTGACATGATTTTTTTTTTAGTTTGAATTGAATGAGTTGTTTCTCAGTATCATGTGATCAGATTATGTTGATTTACATCAGTGTAGACTTTTATTTGTGGTGATTTTTATCTTTATGATGTGGAAAAACAAGAATGGAAGAGTATTTCAAGCCTCAATAGCCCACCTCTACGCAGTGCTCATCAGACAATTGCTTGGAAGAATTTTTATATATTTGATAGATTGATGAAACCTTGAACTCAACGCGAAAAACTAATTTTTGATCTTTCTTTCGTTATCTTGTGAATAACTTATGACATTATGATCAATTTGAATAAAATTCTTATATTTTTTTTTTATTTTTAATTTAATTATTTTTTTGACATTATGATATGTTTAGTTTTTTATTTTAATTAACCAAAAGTAATGTATAATATTAAGTTTAAAAAAATTTATGTGTATAATAATTATTTGTAATATAGTTTTGAATTGTTATATTTTTTAAATTTATATTTATATTACCTTTAAATAAAAAAATTTATAAATTTATAAATTTTAAATTATAAATTTAAAATCTAAATTTCAGATCTAATTTCATAGCAACCTAAATTTTTATAAAATAACATGACTTTCATTTATTTTCGCAAATATTTTTTTAGAACGAAAAGAATTGAATACTACGAGGGGTTAATAGGAGCGGAGAAGAAATTGGACTGCAACGTTTCTAAGCAACGACATGTCATCTATTCAAAGATAAATCATAAACGACTTAGAAAAAAGTGAGTATATGAATATTGATTAAAAGACATAGTTATCCACGTGTCGTAAATTAGCTCTCTATGGCCTCGGCAGTTTTTTCAAATTTCATGCACTTTCGTGTTACATATCACCTCCCAGCCCTCTTCTTCGTTATCGCCTCCACACCAGTAGAGTCACCATTTCAATTTCTTCCATAATTCAGAACAAAAAATATAAATAGAAAAAGAAAAAACAATGTTTTTCTCTTTGGTTTCAATTCGATCAGATTACACTAACAACAGAACAAACCTCTGTTATATCTTTTTACGCTCAAATCCGAGTTATAGAGCTCAGTTCTTCAGCACTGACCCGACTCGGCCCGAGTTCTCTGGTAAGAATGCGTACGATATCTTAGGAGTTCCGGAAACCAGTTCATTCGCCGAAATTAAAGCGTCGTTTCGGAAATTAGCCAAAGAAACTCACCCAGACCTCGCCGAGTCAAAGAACGACTCGTCAGCCTCTCAACGTTTCATTCAAATTCTCGCTGCTTATGAGGCATTCTCGATTCATTGCACATCTAATTCTTTTATTTTTCTATTTTCGTTGATTAATCTGTTGTTTATGGAAATGGAAGTCAGTTTTTGACACTGAATAGCAGAAAATTTGGTGGCTCTTCTCAATTTTGGTTCCATATTGGCTTTTGGGAAACATAATATTGAAATTAAATTACAGTTGCCAAAACTGAAATTCAATTGAAGGAAATAGCACAATTTCAATTGCATCAACTTGAATAAATTGTGTGTCCTTTGATTTACGATCAATTAGTATTCTATGGTGAAGCCAATATATTTAGGTAGCCAACTGATTTGGATGTTTTTCAGGTTTGATATATGTTATATATACAATAATTTGCATGTATTGTGGGTAATAATATTTGGTAATTTATCTTGTTTGTGAATGTTTTTTGATGTTTCGTCGAGTTACAGGCTTTTTTTTTTTTTTTTTTGGCTACAAGTGTAATCAATGTTCAATAATAAATTGCAGATTCTTTCAGATTCTGAGAGGAGAGTCCAGTATGACAAGTATCTGATGTCTCAGAGAAGAGTTTTGCAGAAATGTTCTGGAGATGGTTCTACAGTGTACATGTATAAATCCCATATGACTACAAGTAAACAGATGGAAGTTGTTGAGTGGTTGAAGTGGTATAGATTTGCTATAAATGACATATTGTTGGAGAAGAAAGTGGTGGTTGGAACAAGCTATTTTGATGTGCTTGAAGCTGATTTTTATTCAGCAATACATGCAGCTTATTATGGCCCTATAATTGAGTCTATGGATCTTCTTCCTGGTCGTTTTGAGGCAGAGGAGAGGTCTGCTTATGAAACTCCAGAAGTTCTACACTTGGTTTCAGGACGTGATCTTTTTGGGATGATCTGCCTAGCCAATAAAATTCCTCAATTATCTTCTACAAGCACTAAAAAGTTAAATCCTTTTACATCTATTGGTTTGGGCATCTGTGGCTCCATTGAGAACACAAGCATCTTCATGAAATCTAATGAAGCAAATGATGTTAGATCGTCTCAGACGCATATGAGTAGTAATTTAAGTCACGTATCTGATGCATATAGTGATTTGGAAATGCATATAGGTGGAAGGGTGGTTGCTGTGGCCACAAGAATTCCTCCTAAAGGCCAATATAATGGATTACAGAATGACGATGCTCAAGATCAAATACATGTTTTTCTTAACTCCGTTGATAATTTGACACATGTTAGAAGAGAGTTTTCCCAGGATTCCATTTTGGGTAGTGCAGTTGGATTGAGGATTCCACTGGGAACTATAACTGGATTAGGGACCAGCCCTGAAGAGGGATCATGCTTTGTCTATGATAGGAGTGGTACAAAAACCCATGTCATAATGAAACATAGAACATTGCTGGTTTGTAATGATCTTCTTCTGTACATTTCCCTTTTTGTTTCCATGATTCTTAAGATAGAAAATGAAACCCAAACTCTATGGTTCTACTTGATAATTCATGCTTCATTTTGCTGTTAGTTTATGTGAGATAGAGAGAGAATAGGGGGTCCTGCCTGATTCAGTGTCTCTCTTTCATAGTTTGTGAAATAGATTCAATATGCTTCTTAACTGAATTGTAGGGACATCTGTTTTTGGGGTTTATTAGTTTTCTTAGCTAGTGGTGAAGATGAACAGTTGTTTTTTATTCTTGCATGTCATTGCTTGATTTATTTTGTTAAAATCCATTTGCAAGTTGCATGGTGTTTATTTTCCCCATTCTCTTTTTTCCAAGTAAGTATTCTGGCTATGCTTCTAGTTCTTGCTCAAGTTTTCTTTTGTGAACATAACTAATAATTTCCTAAATTTGGTTACTGTTGTCAACTTGCAAACTTTTGTGGGACTAGTTGTGGTGTATGTAAATTTGTTGTAACCTAGGATGATTTACCATTCAATCTTTGAATTTGATTAGGGCGATCGCTTGAAAAATAAGGGAGATTATATAGGAAAGGAAGCAATATCAGCCTTTTTGCCATTATCTTGCAAGTCATTATGGTTACATATCTGTAATGAACCATTGAAAAGTGCTTATATATTGTGTTTGCTTGTATGTGTGTATGGTCTTTATTGAGAACTTTCATTTGAAACTTTTCAGGTGAAGCATATGCACTGGTATGAATTGGGAGATAAAGTTTCTGTTTGTGAATGTAGGTGCAGTAGAGCTCGATTACCACCAAGCAAGTAAGTACTGCAATTTCAGTTATTCCACATTGATGGATGAATTATTCATTATACTTATCATGCAACATAACAAAACCTTACATCATTTGTTTTCTGTTGGCTGAGTGGAATTCTTTGTCCCTTAAGAGTCTTAGATCTTGATTAGTTTGGGATTAAGTCTTTGTTGAGTTAAAGTGTCCCTTTGTAGTGACTTCTTCTGGAGAATGTTTACTGAAGAATACAAGTGCTAGGCTTCTATTATAATTGACTTGTTCTGGAATTTATATTTGCAAATAAATAAATTATTGTGCCTTCCAGGTGCGCCCTTGCAGTGGCTGTTATAGATTTACCTTGCTTAACTGTCTGTGCTTTTTTTTTTTTGCCCTCTTATGGTTAGGAGTCTTAGCTTAGTCATACTGTGCTTTATTTCAATTATCTGGTATTGTGACTGATATTAACATTCTGGAAATTGAGCTTGCATTTAGTTAATATTTCAATAATACACACTGCGAATTAATTGTGTCGTACACTGTTGAATCATTTTAAAGCTTCCTAGTTGTTGCATTCATATGTTAAGGGTAATATCAATATACAATTAATATTTTTGTCTGTCTTTTTGGGATCTCTTAGGCGTACCTTCTGCTCCCTGAACTTTTTTCCTGTTAGTTTGTTATTTTGTCTTATTGAATTGTTGCTACATATTTTGGCTGTTTGAGTGTCATTTTGACATGCATGATATTGATGCTGAGATTTTTTTTTTTGGAGTTAATTTTTCTTATTCAATTGCTGCTACAGATTTTGGCTGTTTGAGCCCCGTTGTGACATGCATGATATAGGTGGTTGGTATATTGAAACATTCGGTAGGGATAAAAAAGGTCGGACAGTCCCTTCTCAAAGGTATTGGGATGGTTTTGATGGAAGTGAACAACATGACAAGTACGTCCATGACATGTGATCTTTAGGAAAATTTTCAATTTTCATAGTTTCTTCTCTTCTTTTGCATGATTAACCTTTTATTGAGGACAAGGATTTTACTTCTACACTTGTTGGCTTTAATAAATATTCTTACATCAATTGTTGGAAAGTTTTTGAATACAGGGCTCAGCCTTTTAATTCAGGAAATAGCTTAAAAAATTCACAGATTCTATTGTTTTAACATTCAGGAAAATCTAGTTATTCATATCGTTTATGGTTATTGTACTGTATTCTGGCCTACACTCTTTGAAACTGTTAGATATTTGAATTTATTGAAGAGTTATAAGTTGTAAGTTTGCGTTTAATTTAATGTTTTATGGGTCTTTATTTAGTGAACATATGAAGTTAAGAGGAGTTATTTGTTTTCATTAAATTAAGTCTAGAATTCTCTACTATAAATACAGATGTAAACAAAGTCAATATATTTGTGTCATTTTAGTGAGTTCAATAAAATATTCTCCTTACTTCTTCCTTGTGTGAGTGTGAGTGAGTGAGTGTATTGCCCCCCATAGCTTCTAACAGAAACAAGTTAAGTTTATCTTCTACGCCATAGATTTCTTGGCATCTGATTAAAACGAAAAATATAGTCTCACCCTTTCTAATCTTTCCCCAAACTTAATTTGATTTATCATCAACGAGTATTTGAAATGATCCAGTGAAATAACAATGTTTCTGTATGTCTGGTTTGGTTTCTGGTTCTTGACGTGAAAAAAAAAAATAATAATAATGAAAGGAAGCATGGAAAGGATAAGTGTGCAGTAACTTATTGCACTTTATAAGTGTGCAGTAACTTATTGCACTTTCCATAGAGACTGTTTCTTTCTCCTTCCTTGTATTGTTGGAGCTACAGTTGTTGGCATATTGATTTAATTGCATGTAAAGCTTTTGAATTCCTAGGAAAATTTGTACAAGTCTATTTTGTTATTTATGTGATTGCAGGAGACTCCATCCAGCGATGTATTTACTTGCTCTTGCATATAGAACACTTGATATTGAAGACTCAAAAAGAAGGAAAAGAACATTTAGGAATTCTATTGAAGTTCAACTATTTAGAATTCTCCACTGGTGGAAGAAACTTCTTTAGGAGTGGCCACTGGACCTTTAAGTTGCAATATCTGCTTCATCTGTCTGGCATGGTTAAGTGCTTTGCTAGTTGTTTCTAAAGTTGAACAAAGAACAGTTATCTTGCATTATCATTTAATTGAGAAAAGCAAGTAGCAATACTCCTGCACAATGACTTGGGGGATATTTGAATTCTTGGTGCAAGAAATTTGTTTAAAAGTGGTGCCATTTGGGGCGTTAAATATCTGACAGTGTAAATGCTTTGGCTGCCTTGTTGAACTGATTTGTTTCCAAGGTTGAAGAATAAGCCTGTAATCTTGCTCTATTGTCAATTTATTGGGAATCAAGATCACAGTGGATTGCCTGTAATTTCTTCAAAATCTATCATTGTGAATCCTGCTATCGTAGATGACTTCAATGGCTTATAGAAAACATGGTTCCTTTAATGCTGCTAACTAGATCTACAAAGATGACTTGATGGATATCTTCACATACTTCTCCTGTTGCATTTGCTCTGTTATCCTAAGAGCATATCTTTTTTCTGGCATCTGCACCATATTTTCTTCAAGTTATTTTCAGCCTTTGTTCATCAAGCACGGAAGGGAGAGGTGATGTTCCTGAATCTCAAACTCTACTTATGTAAATATCATACAAATATGTGTCTTGGCAGTTCATTTGGACGCGGACACAGAAAGTGGCTTATGAGGGAGGAAGTCAATGGTATCTTTTCAGTTGCATAATTGTAGCTGAGTAGCTCTGCTTTGGCTGCCTTCTATGTCAGTCACGTATATTTTGCTCAGAATAAACTGCGGGCCCAGTTTAAATTTTCACTGTATTTTCTTCCCTTTGAAAGTTCTTGTTTATAGGCGAGGAAAACTGCCATATTATATTGTACTCTTTGAAGTTTATCAAGATGTTGGTTTATTTGATCTTCCAAGAATACTGTTTTTTTTTTTTCTTTTGTAGATGTTTTCTGATCTTTAAAAATCTAATTGTTCCTTGAAAATTAAAAGATAAAACTTCAAACATAAACTTGCATGCCAATGGGTACAGATTACAAATATTTGAAATCAGGGATTACCCACACCCCTTGTTTCCCCATTAGTTAAGTAGATCTTCCCATTTGCAGTACTGGCCACCTGCTAATGCACGATAATATCTATCTCTGCAGTAGACTGGTCTTCCATCAGCAGCCTTGGCAGCAGCTGCTGCCAAATCATCATCAGCCATAACCTCCACTGGCAAACTGAGTAACTCTTCTTTGCTACAATATGTATAAGAGAGTTAAGGATGTAAACAAAGTGTGCAAGTGAGAGCTGGAATCTTTATATTTATACTCATACCTAACATTATACTTTGTGTTGATATTTGAAGCTGGACCATTTGATGGGCCCTTTTTTGTGGCAAAATTGCTTTGAAAGAAATCCTCCACTGGTGTAGCAAAGATAAATAATAACACTGCTGTGACAAGTAATGCACCTGTTCCTACTAGTGTCTGTTTCAGCATTTTGATGACTGGTTTAACCTGGAGGCATGAAATTTCATTGTAAATATCATTTGTATTAAAGAAGCTTGGAACTTTGCTTATGGTGCTTGGAATTCAGACAGACAAATAAGATGAAGCATCTACAGTTCGCCATAAAACCACTGTGTTTGATTGATTGGCGTTGGGAGTAATCACATTCTTTTGTACATTTGTTAATGTTCACTTGCTTTCTTGTGTCCGTGCATATCCATGCATGTATACATCCTTAACTTTTTCTTACAAGATATTTATGTATTATGTTCCATTGAAACCTTCAGCTTTGATTCTTTTTGTTTGTTGTGTTGTACAACGCTGTTGTGCATGTGTGAGGTATCTCACTTTGTCTATTTTAAAACATAAGCTTTTTTTGTTTCATTTTGTTTCTGCATGCAGTATTATGAATTGGATTGATATGCATTCTCACCTTGTAAGAGCCCAACAGTCGGTCACGAGCCAGGACCTGCAAGGGGAGGAAAGTAGATAAGTTTTTAGTTTCCAGTGTCAGTATAATGTACAGAGATAATATCTACTTATGCTAGACTTTTCTGTGAGTCTGAAAAGCAGAATGAAAAATGGTCCATGTCTTTCTCAGTTGCTATAATCATTCCATCTTTTGATCTCCAGGCTATCACATCAACTAAAGTACTCTGGTAGGTTTCTGAAAATTGTAATATAGATTTTGGCTTTTCACAAGATTGTGATATTTTTGCTTTATATTATGTTTTCAGTTCAAGGACAAATTAATCGAGTTTCCATAATCAGCATGCTCAAATAAGGACATTATGGCTGTTGGTTGGTCCAGTTGTAGCAAAGGGGTAACTTGAGCTTATCTTTTACTTATCTGTATTCTTATACATTAAAGCATGCTAAATTGATTCAAAATATTCTTACATGCCATTTCTTTTGATACAGTATTTTCTGCAGTGTCTAATAGCTGTCCTTTATAAGTTATAAACCTACTATGATGCCTTCATACTTTCTGCAAAGGAAAATGCATGATTAGATTGAGGGTGCTAACCTCTGGTGGCTTTACCCACATTTGTCCATCATACCATCCGCTCTCTTCATATGGAATTACTGCTGATAGAAGTCTATCTCCAACATAACTCCATCCCTTCAGTATGCATGTTGAAATCGGTTAATACTTTCAAGAGAGAAGTTCCACCAAAAATACTAGCCAAAGGAATATTCTGACCAATTAAAATTTAAAATGGCAATAACTAAAATAACAGTATCTCAATCTGACAGAATAAGTAGTTCTGTTAACATATGGTTTTCAACACGGACTTAGCATTCTGCTCAATTCTATGTTTTGTTGCTTATTCTACATTTTGCACGAATCTGGTTCTAATAAATAATTTAATACAGAGAATTATCCAAAGTTACAAACTGCTGAAGTTAAAGGATACTGTGGATTTACTGCAAGTATTCATTACATTTAAATTTACCCAGTTTTGGTAATTGTTGAAGTTCAGTGTCACAAGTATATTACTGCAGACTAAAGTTTTTGATTATACCTCTGATCACAGGTCTATTAACTCATCACTAATGGTTCTGTCTCAATAGGAAAGGTATCTTTTTGTATTGGTTAATAACGTAAATTGATCCTGAAGCTCACAAGATAACTGAAGTAGATAATTTCTGTAACAGCTTCTTGGCTGTGGCTTGTGGAGAAATTACATTTTTTGAAACGTAAATAAGAAAAAGCATTTACTAAATAAAGTCATCACTGGCAAGAAAATGATGAATAATACAAATGTAGCCTGGTAGGCTTCTTGCACCAATTCCCCAACATTTTTCAACATCAAACAAAATCATATGTTCTATGTTATGAATATATGTATAGTTATGAGCTCACATGCATGGTTATACTAAAAGCATTGTTATGAACTTCATGAACAAGATGTGGATTTTGAGGATCATACCAAATAAATTCTTAAGATGGTTAACGACACGAGGAGCAGAGTTCCTGTTCCAGCAGCCAGCACAAATCTTAAAGGCTCCTGCAAAGTTGGAGGAGACGATGAAGTCACAATATACATAGCGGTTGAATTCTCTCTATAATTGAAATATGTGTAGCTTTATATTTGTGCTTCACATGTTAGTTTCTCTGCTATATCATTCTCATTGGTTGATTTTACAAATTTTGCTTGGAGATAGCTGCTTCTGCTTCTCCATTTGTTGGAGAACTAGAAATAATGAATGCTTTCTTTTAAGCTTATTATGAATAAGCTGAATCTATTCTAACCCAGATTTTCTTTTGGTTTGACATGTTTTGCCAAGGAGTTCACTGTTTTTAGCGTACCCTTTCAGGATTGAAACTTGCTGCTGCAACTGGAGCTCCAAGAACTGAGAAGGTTACTAACCAGAGACCTCCAAGACGACGGAAAAGAGGTCCGGGACCCAATTCACCCCAAGAATACAAGGCTCCATCTTTTAGAGATGCATACTCGTTCACCTATCAGAGTCACAGAAATGAATTAATTGAAGTACGAGTAAGGTTCCACCATTCATTTTCCATTAAGCCATTTATCTATATGCACATACATATTCAATGATGTATACTGGCTTTGAGAAAGCAAGTTAGCTCTTACGGTCTATAGAGAGTAATATGGAGTAATAGACTTACCGGCCTTTGTTCAAAAGGCACCTCAATTTCCAAGCCAGGATCCCAGCTTCGGCCTGGAGAGCTACTTTTACCTCCATCTGTCTCATCCTTTAAGGCCTTGACAGAAACTGTAGAAAATGGTTTTTGAGCTAGATGGTACCTAATGATCCATGATCCATAGCTGCTGCCAAATTTGATTTGCCTTGGACTAGGGAGTAAAGAGCAGTGAACATTTAGTCTAAGCATTTAATTTCCGGTTGGATTTTAACTGGGTTACTCAAAAGCTGAACAGGAAAATTTGTTCAGAATTTGGTGGAGAAAGAGAGAGAGACTTATGATCTAATAGCTGCGTATTTCTTTATGACCATGCATTATTTACGTGGAGGAAAACAATGGATAGATACATTGTTTTATTTATATCTTTGAATGAGAGGATTCTCAAGATAGCATCGTCTTATTTAAAAACCAGAGAACACAATTACTGACTAATCGAAAAATGACATTCAATTGTGGACCCATCAGATTGTGAGATTTGTTGATGTCATCTGTCCACGTGCCCTTCTTTTATACCGTTAATTTGATCGGTCTTTAAGATTATCCATATTTGAGGCTTTTCGAGTGATATTTTTATGTGGATGAAGAGGGAGGGCTAGATTGTTGCCTTCCACAACGTGGCCATTGATGCCTTGCACGCAATTGTGTGTTTACTTCTCAGGTCTCCACGAGCATATAGAGAGAAATCATTGTTGTCGTCTTTGATACTAACCCGATGTAAATGAGTTGAACTATTTCCAAATTACAGTTAGATAAATCAATCTAATTTGATTATGATAATATTTAATTAAAGTGAACGGTATGTTTAAATTATTTTATGTGATAATTGATATAAAGTGACTGTTGAAATTCAGTACAATTCATGATACTCTTCATGCACAAATAATCTAACACATTAACTCTCTTTATTCATCTAAGAATCCAACATCATATAGTTTGAACCTTTTAGTAACTAAATTATTTTATAAAACGAATCTTGGCTTAGTTTTGAAGGGTTGAGGGGCTACCATGCAATTTTTGTACAATAATTTTTCATGTGTCATATTTTGAGACTTAAAAAATTTTAAAAAATTATAATTTGATAATGTTTGATATAATAAATTTAATAATATATTTTTATATTAAATAAAAATTAAATAAATTATAAAAAATATATTATAAATTTTATATATCAAATTTAACAGTTTAAATTGAACGTATTTATAATATATTTTTTATAATTTATTTAATTTTTATTTAATATAAAAAAAATATATCATTCGATTTATTATAAATACATCACTGGCGCTATAGATACCGCACTCGTGCAACAGTGGGCAGCTCGTAGTTATTGGCGGCTTCCTTCTCTTTAAGACCAAGGGCTCTTCCAGAATGAACACATTACTAAATGTCTTTTGCTGTTCTTTTCTTCTCCCTGACCCAACGACCTGGAATTTGCTTCGGCCATTGCCTTCTTTCCCAAGTCTTATTTGGGGCATTCTACGAATAAAAAACATTATTAAATTATAATTTTTAAAAAAATTTACAAAAAATTTAGGCCCAAAATGTGGGCTACTGTGCAACCCAGTTTTGAATGTGAAGGACTAATTAAAATGTGTAAATAAGCCAAAAAAAAAACTCAAAAACTTTGTTGGGAAAAGAGAGAAACTAACAAAAGCAAATAAAAATAAATAAGCTAAAAATCAATGTCCATATCATTTTCTATTCAATTTTTAGTGCTCTTATTGCTTTTCTGAAACAGATCATCCACAATTTGAAATTAATTAGTTAATTAATCAAGTTGGAAAACGACTGCTTTTGTGGGCTATGATTCGGCATATACATAAGCTCTATTAAATTTAGTAGGTGTTTCGCATCGAATTCTTAGCTTCCAATAATCTTCAAATGCAAAGAAAATTGATGCTACAAAGGGTTCCACGTTTTTAGATTCAAATTAATTATTCTTTAGTGACGTTTGATCCTTGCAAACCTAAATCGGTGTCGTTCTCCACTCAAGGTTTATCATATACCATTTCGATTCGCTTTAGTCCATCAATAAAAGGCGAACCTTGTGCGCGCTAGCTGCAGTCCAACGTTACAGCTTCCGATGAGCAGCCTGCCCCTTCTCTGTTTGTTGCCGCTGCTAGTTTTAGTCGTCTTCAACTGGGTGAGTTCTTGGTTTTCCCGATTCTGTATTTTGTTTCCTTTTTCTTTTTTTTCTTTTTTTTTTTTTTATTAACTATCATAATATAATATAATTTTTTTTATAATAAATACAGACCAATTTAATTAAATAAAAATATATAGAATAAAAAAAATATCAATATTTATTCAGTTAATAAAAAATGATAAAATTTTATGGACTAAAAAATTTTATCACTCATTTATTCATATAATAAATATAAATAATAATTTTTTATATAATATAATATATTTATTAGAAAATATAATAATATAATATAATATTTCTTGTATATTTTCACTAACGGGTATTTTAGATATAATAATAATTGATAATACATTAAAATTAAAATTTTAAAGATATTAATAGTGAAAATAAAAAAATTGGATATAATGAAATCTCAACACTAATTAATTAATTTAATTTAATAAAAAATTTATTTTATTAATTATCTTATATTTTAAAGATAAAATAATAATTTATCCATAAAAAATTTTCATGACTTTTTTAATAATAAATAATTTTATATGCATAATTCAAATTACGGTCTTATATCATTATTAATTGAGGTTGAACTCAACAATGAAACTATAAAAATTAATTGTACGGATAGGAAAAATAATTATACCCACTCTTTATATTTTGTGTAAGATCCTCTTAATTTTTATTTGCATATATAAAAAAGAATTCTAATCGTTTTATAATATAAGTATTTATCATTTATTTATTACAAAATATTTAAATTTTCTTTGATTCTCTTAAAAAAATATATATATATATTTTTTTTTTATCTTGTTAAAATAATCTGACCTTTATAAAAATATAGGCAAAGACTTGAGAGAGACTTTGACTTGAAGACCCACCTACTTTTATGATGTCATTTTGACCAAAATGAACTAAGAAAACCGAAGAATCAAAAATACTGTGGGCTTTTCAGCTTTGCGAATCCTTTAACTATTATCACTTCGAATTGAGGTGAGGTGAGTAGAGTAGGTGGACTGGTAATTAGTCTTTAATTAAAGTAAAAGTAAAAGAAAAAAAAAAAGTGCTTGACAACGTTATATTCTCTTTATTTTTTCATATTATTAAAATACATAATATAATTTAAAATTAAAAAAATTTCATTGATATTATTATTATATTAATTAATTTTTAAGATAATTTTATTTCTATATCTTTAAATATTTATTTGTCCTTAACATCCCTCTTTGTTTGATGGTAGAAAAATGAACCATTTTAATAATTTATATGTGCAAAATGAGTCATTCTCAAAAAATTTAAGAGAAAAAATAATAATTTTAATTATAATAATTGATATTTCAGTCTAGATGTTAAATTACAGGGAGAAATTTAATTATTATAAATGTTAATTATTTTGATTTTTTAATTTATTTTTACATATATAACTATTTAATTATATTCCATAAAAAATATTTAATTATATCAAATAATAATTTTTCTTTTTTTTACAAGAGTTTATTTATTTTAAAATTTAAATTTAAATTTTCATAAATTATTTGATTTATTTATCAATTATTAAAATCTATATATATCTATATATAAGTAATCCTAAATTCTTAACTAATGAAATCAAATATATTTTAATAAATTTATAAATATATATACATTAATAAAATAAATAAATAAAAGGTAAAATAGAATTTAAAAATATAATAATAATATTATTGAAATTTTTTATTTTATTTAATTTTAAATAATGTTGTTAAGAATAGGAACAAAGCAATATGTTAGCATTTCAAAAAAAAAATTAATATTATTGTTGCTATTGTGCAGACAACTGCCGGTTGCCAGCTGTGATCTCTGCATATACTTTGTCCAATTGTCCTTTCTCAATTATTACTAAATTCCCTCTCTCTTCTTAACTAAAATCCCGCGCCCGACTTCTGCAATTCCTATTCCCAACTCTGCACAATTCAATTCCACAAAAAAGAAACAGATAGTAAAAGTGATCGATCGATCGATCATCCATGAAATTGAAATCGAGTAAAGGAAAATGCAGCTTCAGCTTCAAGCCAAAGCTAGGGTTAACTGTTGTTTTTCTGTCTTGTTCTTTCTTCTTCCTCGCTGGTCTTTTTGTTTCTAATCTCATCTCTCAGGTATACATATATATATATATATATATATTTTTTTTAAAAAAAATTTGAAATTTTTTTAGTTTATTTATGGTTAATTTTGTCAACTACAGGATATTTCTGGAGCTAGTCAAAGATCAAGAGCAAGACAGCTTCAGTCGGTGAAAGAGGAGATAATGGAGTATGATTTGTTACCTCCAGGAGAGACTGGTGATGATTCGATTACTGTGATCCCTTTTCAGGTTCTTTTTTAGATCTTCTCTTTTAGATTATTATTATTTAGCAGAAATTATTTTATATAAATTGTTTGTGTTTTATGGTTGTTTATAGGTATTGAGTTGGAAACCGCGTGCTCTGTATTATCCTAATTTTGCAACTCAAGAACAATGTCAAAGCATAATCAATATGGCAAAACCAAGTCTACGACCCTCTACTTTGGCTTTACGAAAAGGGGAAACAGAAGAAAACACTAAGGGAATTAGAACCAGGTTTTGTTTTGTTTTCATTAAAAATATGTTTATATTGCATTTGAATTTGGAAACAATTGGATTGGTTGATTGAGACTTTAGTTTCAAAGATTTGAATTTATTGGTATTGTTAGAATGTCGTTATTTACTGATCCCCATTTTAGTCTTCAGTATGAAGGATTAAAATTTGTAGGATTTATTGCTATTGGTTATACTTTGATTGCATCCACCAAAATTGACAGATTTGCATGCATTATAAATATTAGGAAGATTGATTTTTGTCTTCTTTTGTTACACCTTCTTCTTTGTTCAAACAGCTCTGGCATGTTTATTAGTGCTTCTGAAGACAAAACTGGGGTCTTGGATGCTGTTGAGGAAAAAATTGCTAGGGCTACGATGCTTCCCAAGGTCCATGGAGAGGTATTGTTCACTGTAAAATTCGCCAGTATCAAAGTCTCCCAGTATGAAATCATTTTCTTTGAATGCACCTATACATTTGCCTATCTTGTTATTTCCAAAAGAATAGATATTACTATTAGAATACTCGAATCCATATAGCAGGAGCCTCACTAAGATCCCTGAAAAGAAGCTTTTGTCATTATGGTCCAAACATGAGAGATTGGCAATTCCTAGATGGAAAAGACTTATAAAAAAAAGTGTTTTAACATGGATTTAATTTATTTTTTTTATTACCATTATTCATGTACATTCAATTCTCTGTACAGGGGAAAATGATAAAAATTTTGATAAATAACACCAGGGAACTTATGGAGTTTACCATTGCAGTAAAGCAGCTGGTTTTGCAACTTCAATTTCACACACATTCTGTGTTTTAATCTTTAGATTGATGATTTTTGCTGCAGTTTCTTTGTTTGAACTTTTCTAGTGAACAAATCTTCTTCATATTTATATTCATATCAAAGAAATATAATCTGCAACATTATCTTCTTAAGCTTCCAAATCCAAACAATTATCACATATCAAATGATTATTTTATTCAATTATTTGTTTGTCATTTGCGTTGAATTAGTTACCCTTTTATTTCAGGGCAATTTTAAAATTGTCTGAGGATTGCACCATGTTTCAGGCATTCAATGTCTTGCGCTATGAGATTGGGCAGAAGTATAATTCTCATTATGATGCATTCAATCCTGCAGAGTATGGCCCCCAGAAGAGCCAAAGGGTAAAAGTTTATGTTTAAACATAAATTTTCTTTGTACTTTCTTATAATCCTATATTATGTAGGTTTTGTAATACAGGCATCTGAACAAACACGTCCATGCACTGTCATTGTTTCACTTCATCTTGCAAACATGATTTTGATATTACAGATGACTTAGACCCCCATCCAACCTAACTCTAGCCCTGGCAAGATTTGAACCTGCTATCTTTTAATAGAAATTCTTATCCTTAATCACTTGATGTCGTCTTGGAGAAATCCAAAATATAGCCATCACTGTCAAAAGTGCTTGCTCGTCTGTGTGCATGGACTGAATATTCTTCTATATCCTCCTTATCAGCTCAAACATACAAAATATGTCACGAGAACCACCTTTGGATGTCATATTATTGACTGGGATAATTAATGAGTTAAAAAGTATAAAATAGTTCTAAACCTGTTTTGATCGACTTTGGTGCAGGTTGCTTCTTTCTTGTTATATTTATCTGATGTAGAAGAAGGTGGCGAAACTATGTTTCCATTTGAGGTAAGATCAAGATCTCTTTCTCTGCTCCCTTTTGGTTGATTATATTGCTTTACAGATATAGACATTCATCCGGACTTTGTTCTGCAGAATGGCTTTGACATTGATGAAAGTTATGATTTTGAAAAATGTATTGGTTTACAAATAAAACCACGCCAAGGGGATGGACTTTTATTCTATTCACTTCACCCAAATAATACAATTGATCCAGTGAGTGTTTCCTAACTCTCTAAGTTTAAGCTTAATATCACACCACATAGGGTACATGCATGAAAACTGAGAAGAGCAGACTTAGTCTATGTCAGTTATTTTCTGAAAAAGTAGACCAATGAGGATTTGCCCCAAATGGAGAAACCTAGAAACATTTCCCCCTTGTATTATAACTTAGTATTTTGGTCTGGTAGATTCATGTGCTATGTTATGTTGAAAGATCCCATTTGATAAACGAAGGTAAAAGTTGCAGGGCACTGGCAAAATTTATGATGAAGGCTGAGAGTTTTTCTAGATATTCATTATTGTATTGAATTGTAGTGTTCCATATTGGTTCTGTTGATGATCATGTGTGGTTGGATGCTTTGGCAGACATCATTGCATGGAAGCTGTCCAGTAATCAAAGGGGAGAAATGGGTCGCTACAAAGTGGATTAGAGATCAAGAACTAGACGAATAGAATACTTGTACATTCCATCAGTGCAATGTTCTGGAACTGTTGCTTTTCATTGGACCTCAACATATTAATAAGAAAATATCAGGCAGCTGGCCAAAAAGGTTTTTGTGTTAGCGTAATACCCCTTGAAATTATTTGAATATAGTGGTGATATTTTCACTAGACAGGTCCTTGTGTGTTGTGAGCTTCGCATCGCTAAGGTGGTTTGATAGTTGTTTTGCAAGATTGATTCCTTGCTCCTGTTTTTTCAAACAAATGTGAACTCAAATCTCTTCAATGAAATCAATGGATAGGACATATGAGTAGTACTCTGGTCTCTGAGGTTCCTCATGTGAGGTTTATTGCCTTGTCATTTCTTTGAAAAAGAGGAGAAATGTAAAGAAAGTATAACAAAAATGTGTTCTTGTTCTATCCTTTATTCTATCTGATAATAATTTTTCAAGATAATATTCACATATTTTTAACATTAAAATATTAAAAATTAATTTTAGAGTGACTTTGACGTATTCTAATTAAAGAGTACTCTTTTAATTTTTTTTTTTTCAGATAAAATGCTTTTTAAAATAGCATGTTCCAATCTCACGCCAAACCAAAGAATCCTGTGGGCTATCCAAAATGAAAACAGATGGTTTCACTGGTCAAGAAATAATATATCTGTTATTTTTTTTAGCATGAAATAGGAGAAATCGATGCAGAATTTATTATATTGACTAAGAGAATATGCTTACTGCTAAATATTGAGAAAAGAAAAATCAATTCTGAATTTTATATTGACTAAGAGAAAATGCTTACTGCTAAATATTGAAAAAAGAAAAATCAATTCTGAATTTTATAATGACTAAGAGAACATGCTTACTGCTAAATATTGAGAAAAGAAAAATTAATTCTGAATTTATTAATCAGAGCATGCAATAATACATCTGTTTAAGTAAACACTATCAAGTCAAATTAAAAATATCTGTTTGCTTTCCCCGTTGCCCTTTTCCAATGGAACACTCAAGATGCGGACGGAAATTAACCTTAATATTCCATATGGTTGGAAATATATAAAAAATTTACCTTCAACTAGAACAAACAAAAAAATCTCCCCATCAAAAAATGAAATTAAAAATTTTTCTACTCCTATAAATACATTTTCCATGAACTGAATAAAAATATCCACTGTTTTAGTTGTTCTCAGCTTGCTAATAATGTGTCCATCCCTCCACAAATTTCAGGTCCGCATTTAGCCCCCATTATTTCCTGGTCATACATACGAGACTGGACCTGCACACAGAGACCATTACAATTAATCTATGGCCCTTGATGATTATACCAGATGCTTCGCTGCACATTTACCCTAGTTCTGGTTTTGCCTGGTAAACATATACATTTTAGCAGTAGAACTCGTTGCACCAATAATCTCCTATGAATATATCCTTGTTCCTAGTTTGCTAGCAAATATTTCTAGGGCCATTCAATTTTAGCAGTTTTGTTTGTTTTTCTGTTTTGAGCTGTTGAAAAATGGGAAAAAGAAAATGAATACCTTTTTGCTTGCTTCACAATGTTTTGAGGGCACACAATTTGGCCATCTAAGGTAGATGACAGAAACTCGCGTTTATCAACTCCGATGATGAGTTTGATGAACAATGGAATTCTTGAAATTACAACTTGTGCCAGTTTTGGTAAGGTTGCTTCCCCCATTGCTTCAGCAAATGCATGCAACCAGCAGCTATGAAAAGCCCAATACCAGCAAATGCCATCATGGTTGAATTCTCAATTTTCTGATAATAGCCTCTCTGAAATTTGGAAAAGGTTGCAAATAAGTCCATTACAGCTGTATATTCATATGAATACAACTTAGCAAAGCCAAGAACAGGTATTAATGTAATTAAGCACACATACACACAAGGCCACAGGTAAAGTCTACCCCAATTACATACAGGTTATCCAACAGCTACCAACATAAAAGTGATAGGAGTGTCAAAAAAAAAAAAAAAAAAACAGGCATGACCTTGAAAATGCATTCAAGGTATCTGAGTCGACATTTTTTCCATTAGTGAAGATATTAGCAGTGATCATTTTCTTATTCAAGTCAGCACTGGCCTAAAAAAGGTGGCCTGTGTTGACCCAAGCTCATTGAAATGGATGCAAAAGATGCTTAATCCCATGTACTTGAGTAATATGGTCATAGTTCAGGCAACGAAAAAAAAATAAGCAATATGGGTCAAAGAAATTACCTGCATCAGCAAAAACAGGATAGCAACATTTGCAGGAGCTAAAGAAAGGCTTATCATTCCTCCACGCAACTCACTTGGCACATGCCTAATGCACAATGGAAACCAATTCAAAATCCAGTTGATAGCAGTCACCACAAGTGACCATAAGATAAATTGAGAAAGCATTATTTTAACATACATGGTCCTCAATCTTGCAAGTGAAGGTATAATCAAGCCTACACCAGCATGGAATAAGCAAAACAGTGACACTAAAGTTCCAATTTCCTGCAATTCATGGATGATTAATGGGAACTCAGGAACAGCTAGTGCAAGATTCAAAGTGGATATACAAGTAATATCTACCGGAGATACAATAAATGGATACCTGATAATCATAAGCCACAATTGACAAGGCAAGCCCTAGTATACTAAATGCATATACTAGGCAATCCTCAGTTCGAAGTGATGATGGCCCAGTCATCAGCCATGGAAATACTGTGCTTCCCAGCATTCTTGCACCCAGCAAGCATGGATATATCAATCCTAGATAAACTTCTCTTCCATCAGCCTAAACTCACATGCAATAAAAATATCTTACATTTTTGCTGATCAGAAATTGGTTTCTTACTGGGTGATTGTTTATAATTTGTTATAAATTAGTTTAATAATTGTAAAAATAAGAAACCAAAGGAAGAATTGAAGTGTCATTTTTTCTGAAAAGACTAACTACCCTCAAATTTAAACCAAGGTATGTTCTTGGCCATATAATTTCAAATTTAAAAAGAGGAATCAATTTAGAGTTCAATATAAATATGAATTCCCCTTCCTGAATAAAAAAGTGGTATGTGTTCCAAAATTACATAGATCAACAATTTATGGTAAATCTTCTTATATGTTATCGGATCAAACTGGGTATAGATTTGCCAAACAGGAAATAAGTATAAAGGGGAAATAAAGTAAATAGAGAACCTATCCCATAGCATACAGATTTAGATATTTATCAACATGTGTATTTGTCTTGCATTTTATTTGAAGCACAAATAACCAACGATAATGATTATGAGGAAGCATTATTGCCAATCAACAAGTCTTAGTGCACATAAATGAACAAATGGTCTTGTATATCATTGAATTTTAACATGTAATTAATATTAAACTATTATGCTACTTGTATATATTTCATTGTTAGCATCAAAATTTCCCTGTCCCTAACATAAAACCATATGGCATTGGCAGATCGAGGAAAAAAAAATGGGAAGCTAAAGGAAGATAAATATATATCCAGGGCAATAATTAGGAAAGAGAGATACCATAAGCAAATAGTAAAAGCATTTAATAAAATAACAATGTAATTATACCACCAACATTGGAGCCCACAGAATCCAGAAGACTGCAATAGAGAACTGAAGGCAAGCATGTGCAAATCCCAGCAGCCGCATTCGTTTATCTGATGGACATTAAAAGGTTATCCATCATAAGAATTGATAAGAACACATGATTATTAAATTACTATATGTAGATGAGAATATAAATAAATGCATATAAAAGTAAAGTTCTTTTCTTTACCTTTATTCTTAACAACATCCATGGATCTAGAAATTTTTCTTGGACCATGAAATATATCCATTACAAATGTAAAATTGATTAAGGCAGTTCCAATAGTTTGGAAAGACACTTGAATAAAGACAATCCAACCAGGGACGAATCTAGAACTATTTTATTGGAAGAGCCAAACACATTTTAAAACACATTTAATTTTTTTAATGAACTTTTTATTATTTTGGGGGACAATTTTAATTATTTGGAGGCTAATTATATATATTTTTATAATTCAACTGTCGAAAAACAAAAGAATATTTATAGGCTAATTACATATATTTTAAAAATATATAGGCTAATTTATTTAAAAATAAAGGAATATTTATAGGCTAATTATATATATTTTTATTACTCAACTTTCGAAAAACAGAAATTGAAAATAGAACTTGTTAAAAACTCTTGCAGACACTTGTTAATGTATAATCAGTCATAAATCCGACTATATTAACATACTAATATAGTCAAATCCATTAAACTGCAGATAAAATGTCCATCTTTCCTTCAGAGTCAATATATAAAAGCCAGAACCCAGCTACACACTAAGAAAAAAAATACTTGGCCTTTAGAAGTTTTCTTCTGACCTTATTAATGCAAAGAAGCAAGGAAAAGACATACTCCAACTGAGCAGTATGAAAAGAGTGTGAATCAACAGAAAATGGCTATCATTGAAAAGGCCATCCATAGCTTAGGATAAATTGAATTGCAACCAAGAAAAGCAGCAAGTAGATAAAAATAAATATATATATATATATATATATTACAAGGCAAGACATGCAGTCTAAATAAAACAAAGTGCATAATGCCTAGATGTGGTTTAATGCATGCACCTCAGGCTTATTAAAGAGGTTTTAAATTTAAATATTGAAACACAATTGATTTGTTTATGTCGATTAACACCAGGAACTCTCATGAAAAAAATATGAACTCTTACCGCTAAAAATATGTGTATAAGATACCCTGTAATCTTTAATTGCTGCACTTTTTTTTGTGGTTTCTTTCCATCCTTGGCTGACACAGATGATACCTATTATTGCCAAAAGGATGGCTGCAGTGGAAGAAGATACAATTCCTTTTTCTGGATTACTACCTAACAGCCAATTTGCAAATGCCTGGCTTCCAATTAATGATGCCGAGTCAAAGAAAGCCATTAACCAAAATGTGTCACTCAAGGTATCTTGTCCGTGTCCTTGCTGCAACATGGATAACTAGGAATCAGTGACTCATTATTTATTCATAGCAACTTTTTTATACATGCCTAGAAGGTAACACAACATTGTTGAGGAAAATAATTCTAACAAACCTTTTCATTTTCGACAACTATCCAAGCCTCGAAGCTGAAAGAAAATATTGAGGTGGCGAGGGACAAACATATACTTGCTACCCAAATGCTAGGATGTAACATAATCATTTTCCATAACGCAACAAACAGGTGTAGGATACAAAAGATCAAACAAGCTTTGTTGTGACCTCTGCAAAGAAGCATGCCACAATCAGTTTTGTTAGAATTTATTAATTTATACGAGAATTTTCATTTTTCATTTTTCATTTTCATATTGTTAATGTATATTAGCTGTATATCCCTAATCATAGCCTAGGATCTCTCAATCTTCCTATTTTGTAATCCTTGTAGTACATATATTTCGGTTGATTCTTGTACTAAAGATACATAATAATATATTCAAATTCTCAATCACATCTCTGTTATCACATATGTTGCAATGACATTAACATGTATTAGAAAAATAGAGTTAAAGTTAGTAATTGCTTACATAAAATCAGAAAGCATCCCTAAGAAAGTACCAAAAAGAAGAGCAGCTCCAAATCCAACACAGAGACACATCACACTTTGCTCTTTACTCACTCCATAATAATTCAATTCAAACTCTTCAAAAACCGAACACAGCCCTTCCATAACTATAATCAACCACAAAATTAGAAAATAATAATTAAAGATTGAACAAATCAAAAGCTAATTAAACTGACCTGAAGCGAGAGAGAATAAAAAGAGAAACTTTCGCTGGAAAGAAACAAAATTTGAGGAGGAAGAAGAGAATGTGTTGGATTTGGATGAATTATGGAAAAGAGCGATTGAGAAGAAACAACAGATGAAAATGAATATATTTAGCGAGGGATTTGGTTCCCAAACATAACTTTCCATTACTACTCCCATGTAATTAAGAACAAGAAAATCAAGAAATTTGAAATCTGGAACAATTTGTTTCAGCTTTTCTGTTTATTTCCTTAATGCTATAACGTTCATGGTTGTCAGAGCCTGCACAGTTTGAGAACCGATGAAAGCATAGGCCAAGGATTACAGATTTAATTAGAATCAAATTGAAATAAATTAAAATTCAACCGGAATATATAATACATATAATTTAATATTTATTATCCAATATAAAATCTAAATAATTATATTTATTTAAAACATAATAATATCTTAAATAATATATAAAATATAAAAATTATCTTTCATATTATGCAAATGTTATAAATAAATTAACAACAAATTAAGATACAAAATGAGTATTTTGATTTTCTCCAATCTTGAATATAAATTTTAATTAGCATGAATTTAGTTATTATAATTCTAATATTAATTTATTAAACATGAATTTTAATACAATCAATTTAATTATGATTAATTTAATTATCATTACCATGAAAATTACTAGAATTGTAATATTAATTTTAATTAATATGAATTTAATTATCATTAATTCAATTATTAATTTATTTAGCATGAATTCTAATATTAACCTAACTAGCATTCAAATTACTATGGTTTTAATTTAAATTTTAATTAGTATGAAATTAATTACCATTAACTCAATTATTAGAATTCTATTATTAATTTATTTAGCATGAATTCTAATATTAATCTAATTAGAATTCATGTTACTATAGTTTTAATTTAAATTTTAATTAGCATGAAATTAATTACCATTAATTTAATTATTAGAATTTAATTATTAATTTGTTTAGCATGAATTCTAATATTAAATTTAATTAGCATTCAAATTATTATAGTTTTAATTTAAATTTTAAATAGCATCAATTTAATTTTCGTGAATTTTATTTACTAAAAATTCTAATATTAATATTATTTCCTTGAATTATTTTTTATTAGAGATATTATTCCTATATACAACCAATTTTTTAAATTATATTTATACAAAACTAAATAATAAATAATACACAAATAAATATTAAATAATACATAAATAATAAATAAACCAACAATCAATAATTAATATAAATTACTCAACCAAACAATAAATATCAAACATTTTAAGTAAATTATTAAAAATATAAAACATTTTTTGGTAGAACTAGCACTAGAGCAAAAGACAGCCGGACCAGTGCACCGCTGGAGCTGGTGGAGAGCCGGATCGATGAATGTCGGAGGAAGAAATTGATCTGTGGCTATAAAGCACTCGACCGTCCTGGAGCTACGTGGCGGATGGAGGAGACTTCAGACCAGGTGCTAGGGTATGGAAATTTTTCCCTTTTTTTGCTGCTCAGTTGAATCCTGCACATTATAGTTGTTCCTCAATCAAAATGAAGAGCTTTTTTCCTAACAATAACAGAAAAAAAAAAAAAATTACCATTTTATAATAAAATTTATAATAATTACCTATTTATATCAATCGCGTGGTCATTGGTCGCTTTGTCTAACATAATACATCTGAGACCTGCACAGTTTAATATAGTGTATTCAAGATCTGTGTTGTTTGAAATAGCGCATTCAAGAAACGCACTATAAACCTAGTGCAGCAAAGGACTGCGCTATATTATTATTTTTTTAAAATTTTTTTTAAATTAATATTTTTTTAATTTTTTTTAAATTAAGTTGAAAACGCATGCTTCTAATTTTTTTTATTCCAGATAACACAATATTTATAAGTATTTTTTTTTTAAATTAATATCTAAAACTAGTTAATAGTATTTTATTAAAATCACGGTAGTATTAAATTTAATTAATTAAATAATTAAATTTTAAAAATATTACAAAACGAATTTATTAATAAAAATGTTCATTTTTATTACACTAATATATTAGCAAAATAATAAATATATTCATTAAATTTAAAATGCTTCGTATTTAATTAAAATACTTTAAATATTAACTTAAAATGTTACACAAAATAATATTATTAAAATGAGAATAACTTTTTAACCTTTCTAAGTTAATATTAAAAAATTTAAACGATAATTAATCACAAAATAAAAAAAAATAATAACTCACTGATTGTGCAATTAAATGACAAATAATTGAAAAGTTGAAAAATTAAAGTGTCTAAATCTAACAAAATATTATTATAAATAATTAATTTACTAATTCATAAAAAAATAACAATACTAACAAATTTAATATTATGTATGTAAATTATTAATTTTAATTAAACTTTCTAAAATTAATAATTTTAATAATAAAAATATAATACATCAAAAATATTTATTTTTAAAATTTAATTATTTAATTAATTAAATTTAATACTACCATGATTTTAATAAAATATTATTAACAAGTTTTAGGTATTAATTTTAAAAAAAATACTTACAGATATTATGTTATCTGGAATAAAAAAAATTGGAGTCTGCATTTTCAAATTAATTTAAAAAAAATTAAAAAAAATAATAATATAGCACAATTCTTGGCTGCGCTAGGTCTATTGCGCATTCCTTAGATGCTTTACGTCAGACAGCGCAGATTTTAAATGTGCTATGTCAGACAAAGCAGTTAATGATCACGCGATTGGTATAAACAGATAATTATTATAAAATGGTTTTTTTTTTTTTCTGTTATTGTTAAGAATAGAGCTCCAAAATGAAACTATTTTGAATAGATAAAAATGACGCTATTTTTATTAAAAAATTAAAAAAATAAATAAAAAAATTTACTCGTTGGATCCTAAAAATTCAATTTGGATTATTTGAACACCCGATCAGATTACTGATTATGGTGTCAATTTTTGGGACAGATAATTGGAGGTGAACTAGATCGATCAGTCAATCAATTTTTTATTTTTTTTTATTGAATCAATCGGTCCGAGTCTGAGTTTAAAAACTTGATAATGTTTAATTTGATTTGATGGAAGTGGGAAAAAAAAAAAAGAAAAAAAAGGAGAAAAATTGATATAATTTTATTTATTTGATTAACTAAAAAAAAAAAAGAAAAGAAAAGAAATAAAAAGAAATTAGATTTATTCATTAAGTTTTAGGAGTAAAATAATTTCTCTATTTTATAAAAAAATGGAGACAAATTAAAAATTTAAAGGTGTGAGAAATGAAAATTACAAAAACAATCTCTTTGTACCTTTCATTATATATTTTTCTCACATATTAGAAAGATAAATTTTCTTTTATTTTTTCTATTATATAAATACAAGATCTAAAATATAAAAAAAAATTAAAATTATTTTTCTTTCATTGCTTTTATTTAATTATTTTTTATTTTCTCTGCATAACTAATGCACTAAATAAAGTGTAAATTCTAAAAGAAAAGTGTTTTTAATTGACTAAATTTAAGTCTCACCTTAGTTAATTTAACATGATTTTGTAAACCTCCACACTCCTCTGGGTTTAGTGGGTTAGCCATTTTCATAATTATTTTTTAATATATCATATGATGTATTTTACACTATTTTAATTTAATTTGTTATACATAAAAGTTAAAAATATAATCAAAATGATAATTTTTTTAAAAGTTATTTGTGATGAATATCTTTATTATTCATATTTGATTCAATTGACTAATTAAATTTAATGTTTTATTTAAATTTATCTAAAATATTATTTTTTATTTATCAAAAAAATAATCAAGATGAACCTTATGAAATTATGATTATTAATTATTTAATATATTTAGGATGCATTTCAAACAAAGTCACAAAATTTAATTGAAAAGTTTCAAAGTTCGATTTTGAATGAGAGAAATTTACTCTTAAAATATATATATATATATCAACGGTGCCTGAACATGACGGTTCCCTGACCAAAAGCATATAATCTATTTTGATAAGCCATGTCTATTCTTTAGATTTGATATGTTACCTAATAAAAGAGAGCAGTTAGGTAGGGTGAAGGACATCCCACACCAATATAGGTGGAAGAAAGGAATAAATGCTAATCTTCACATGGAAGATGGTGATCACTTGTTGTACACTTCTTGCTTGTAACTCCTATGGACATGGACCATGCACCATGGTGGGGCTCTAAGAATACATTCTTACACATTAATTTACTTATTATCTTCATTTACTCTTAATATGATGTGTACTTTTATAGTTTTATTGTTAATTAATCTTGTAAAGAATCTTATTTTGTTATCCCTTATCTCGTACTATAGAAATCGTTATCTTTACAAGATCAATGAAAGATTCTGCTAGCTGTGCAAAAGGCTTGCGGTTCTTGAAATTTTGAAAAGAATTGGCATATTACAAGTCTTCTTCTTTTACAGGGAGGATAGATATAATTGAGGAATTAATGTAATCCTGAAATTGTATGCTCTTTAACTACTAATTTACCAGAACCAAGAATAAGAAGGAATAGTTACTCTCCCTAAACTATAGGAGTCATTCTAATATAATCACTTTTGATTTTTTTTTATGATAATCACTAAACCTTTTAAAATATTTCATTGAAATTTTCATACATCTCTTCAGTGAAAAATACTGATATGCCCTGTAATAAATGTTGACTCACCATCAATTATGCCAAATAAGCTCGCCACACAGAAAATTCTGTCACGTCATTGCCAATTCAGCCAACTCCACTATCTTCCTTTGCTGCTCTTTACCTACCTACCTCATTTAGGAGGCGGCGGAGTCGTAGCCAGAGCAGTGACAGCCAGATGGCGGATTTGGTCCGATTAGTGAGCTCCTTCACGATCAACTTATCTGATCATCTCCATTTGTATCAGCTTTACTCTGTTTTGTCCTACTCTATCTAACTACTCTACCACATCTTCACGATCGGCGATGGAGCTTGAGGTGATGGAGCATTTGATGATCTATTTCATCTGGTGTGTAGCTTGGAGTTTTTTGTAGCTTGCTACGATGGAGCTTACTGGTGAGTAGCTCGCTGGTGGAATAAACAAAATTGAGTCCAGTATTACTGGATTTTTGAGACACATATAGCTTATGATTCCTTTTGATCTCCTGTTACTTCTTGGTTCATTGGTTCGTGGTTGGCTCTATTCTCCATAGTGGCTCTGGTTCATGGCTTCTGCTATTGCCATATTTGCTTCCCTTTGAAACTATGAACCTGAGTTGCTTATTAAATTTGTTAATTTGTTTGGTTTGAACAACAAAGAATGGCTAAATTAAACTTGAATTTTTAACAAATGTATACAGAGATTAAATTGTTTTGGGAAAGAGAGATTCCGTTCGAAAACGGTAAAGAGCTGGTGATGAGTTGGCTAAGCGGCTGATGTGTCATGCCTTTTTGTCAGAATAGATGACGAGTCAGCAAGAATTGTTAGACAGGTCATCAAAATTCGCGAGATTTATACTTGAAAACTACGACAAAATCAATTTAAATATTTTGTGATTTTAATAATGAAAAAATTTCTATATAATCATATTAAAATCGACCCCATAATTTAGGGACTATCCGTGCAAATTAGCCATAGTTACTCATTTACATTGTTAAGTCCTTATTAGCATAGAAACATTATAGCTAAGATAATCCCTACAGCTGATTGGCGCTTCCAATCCTCAATGATGACTTCCCCTCATAGGCAATTGGAAGCTCCTGGATGGTGATGGCCCCAATTGGCATTAGGCTTGCGACTTTCTCACTTGGTCCTGGATGCAAAACAGAGCAAAATTAATCAAATACCTCCATTCTAAAGCCAACTGATCGTGTACATAATTATCTTGAGCAAGCATATCAACTGCTGAGGGTAATCTATTTCTATCCATGATTTAATGAAATAATGCCTGGAATATCGCTACCTTGAACCATTATGTATCTATTGACTAATGAATCGTACATTTGTATTAATACTAAAGAAAGTTCAAATTAACTTGAGAGTTTGCAGGTTGAAGTAGAATCTTTATCCGATTATTCAAAGTTGATAAAAATGCAATTACAAAAGCTCATACTGGTAATGACCAAAAAATTCTACTACTAGCACTGATATTTGCCATAGTAAATAAACAAACCAAGTACACAAGAGGTAGAATCTGAATCACAACTACGGTCAAACAAGGAAGAAGAGAAGACTGTTTATGCTTTTATGAGATGAAATATCAAACACCAAACCTAATGAACTTGAATAGTCTGCCTGCTAAGATAGAAAATAAGAAAATTTAAAATATACACCTTCTAGACTCCATTAGATATGAAAAGTAAAACTTCGCAAAGAAACAAAGTTAACCCATTAAGAGTCACCTCTCAAATATCATCTAGAAACCTTCTTGTTTGTTTTCCTAGAGCCGACTTAAAACCAGAAGCCAAACTAGGTTCCTTGTTCCATTATTATCTAAAAATTCCTACTTACTTTCTTCATGTAAGAAGAGAGTGTAAAAGGTGTAGTCTTTGTAATATTTCATTGTGACTGAAAGCATATACTCATTTAAGAACAAGTACTTACCCCAAAAGTATCTTTCATCCATTCAGGAATAGTTGTTGAAACAAGGTTAATATACTTCTCCATAGCCATCTCTGGACTCATGTTCCCAAGTTGCTGCCATGCATTCCTAGAATAAACAATGCAACTAGTTTCATCCATCATTTAATTGAACAAACTACAAAACTTGACCAAGCTAATGCCAAGAAGGGAAGGGTATTGTGACATTTATTTTAGTTAATTTGGCTCAAACTGATTAGAAACGAATCTAATGCCACTAGGCCAAAGCTGATCGGTAGGATAATGTAATTTTAAATTAAATTTTAATAATAGTAAACCATTCAATTAAATGTCACACAATTTTCATAAATGTCCCTACTCAATAGTCAAGTTCTCAATTACAGTTAAATCTGAAGAAGGGCAGTTGAGAAAAATATATATATATATATAAATAAAAGATAGTCAGTACCACTTTGAGCGAGCAGAGAAATTCAATGGAATAGGTTGAGGCAAATGGCAAGGCCCTTCAATGGCAACCTGGTGAAGTCCATACAATTGCAGCTTCAAACCATAGCTAAGAGTCGATGATAATTTATTAATATTATCTATAGAACCAACATATGCAACAGCAGCACCAAAACGCTTCTCCAACTCACTCCTTTCTATTCCTTCCCAATCATCCTCTTCGTCATCAAGCAACCCCTCTTTTATTCCATCAATCTCCCAATTAATTTCATCCTTATAAATACCCAGTTCTTCATTAATCAAACCCATATCAGTTTCGCTCTTATCAATCGAATTCTCTTCACAACCTTCCTCTGTCAAATCAACAATCTCAATTTCTCTAATGAGTTCATCATGAGATTTTGTATTATCTTCAACAAAATTAAATGATCCAAAAGTTTCACGGGACAATTCTTGTTTTTGGGCAAGCTTCAATTCCTCAAATTCTTCAACCCCTACAATTTCCGAAACAAGCCCAAATCGTTTTCCCGTCTCCCAATAATCTTTACACTCTGGTTGGAAATTAAGGTAATGGGTAGCCTTGTTTTCAAAATCATGATCATTGGCTAAAGAGATGAGCTTAGCGATAATGAAAGAGCAGATAAAGGAAACGACAAGGGTCAAAACCAATTCAAAGAAAAGCTCCATAGCTATTCATACACTGAACCACAGAAACAGAGGAGAGAAAGAGATATAAAGAGAACAGAGCAAAGTGTATTCTGGGGATTGCTTTTATTTGTATTTTGTTCAGTTTGCTGTTGCATTGTAATGTGTCAGTTGCCGTATGTTTATTAAAGCGATGAGCTTGAAAAGGACTCTTCTTCTAACAATAGCTGAAATCTCGTGATTGCCCAGCTCCAATCGGCCAAAACTGTCTTGTCCATAGCCAAGTGTTTTTGTTTTCTTTTTAACATTTTCTTTTTTACTAGATAGAATTCCTATTTATAAATTAATATACAATCAACAATTGTTGAAAGACATTTGTCCTTGAAAATTATAATTTTATAATATATCAACACTTATCCAAATTTATAACACGAGACCTTAAATTCTCTGGCCACCCGCTACCGAGAATTAATTTATCTGATACATTGAATGAAGATGTGTTATTTTTATGATTTTTTTACTGATAAGTTATCTTCTTAAGAGTAATTATTTTAAATAAAATAATTATATTAAAAAAATATAAATTAATTAATATAAAAAAAATAAAAATAAAAATAAAATTATATTTATTATCATCTTAATATATTTAATTATATTAATTATCATTTCTAGTGAAATTTCAGAATTTTTATTTTATTTATTTTATTTTTAAATTTATTTATATAATATAATCTAAAATTTTAATTTTTAATTAATTCTTTTAGTATAGTTATTAGAAAAATTGTTATTTATATAGGTCTCATGTATATGAGAAGTATCCTGAAAAAAAAAAAAATAACGAATCACACTGCTTAACCAAATCCACCATAGAGTTATCCATTTTTCTTTTAACATAAGAAAATTCTGAAAAAAGAAATAAAATGATCATATTTATATATCTAACTTCTTGTAATATATAAATAAAAAATTATAAGTTTCTCTTTTTCTTTTCAAATTAAATAAAATATATATATTTTTTTTTTTGAAATTAAATTTTAGTGATTTTCAAATGCACTTCTTATATAATATTTAAATTATTTTTCCTAATCTTTATTTTAGTGTGCCTTTTAATATTTTAATCAATTTCTTTAATTAAATAATTAAATTTTAACATCTCTTTATAGAAAATTCACAGTTTAATATAATACAACTTGACAATTAGACCTAACTCAAATAATTAAAACTGATATCCTGAGATCTCTTAGTCTCATAAGTGAATTTTAAATTTATTTTATATTCAAATTCAATCTGTTTAAATTTATTTATTGTCCAAATTGAATTGTATTATATTTACTTCACATTTATTTAGATAAAAATGACAAATTGCATTGTGCATCTTATAACTTTTAATTAATAACATTAATTAGACATGAGTTCCATCTGAAAGATTAAAAAAATGATTTTAGCCACAAGTCAGAGAGAGAGAGAGAGAGAGAAGGACAGGAGCATCAATATAATTTTTGGTGCATGGTCCATTCAAAATTCAAATGTATTCAAAGTTGGCAAGAATTATCTTTCTGCAAGTAACCTTCTCATAATAATAAACATCAAAAGCAACAACCAGCTTAATAATTAGATAACATTTTTTTTTCTTTGAGAAATAAATAATTAGATAACAATGGTAGCTCAAAAAAAAGGACAAAAACAAAACAATAATAAAATGATCTAATTAGTAAATGAATTTGCTCCATTTTATTAAATAAATAGAAGTCCAAGATGATTTTATCTTGATAAAAATAGAAATTTTTATAGAAATAATAAGAGATAATAGCGAATCAAATTTTAAGAAATTTTTGTAAAATTTAAATTCGATTCGTTTAATAATAAAATATATGTTCGGTTACCTTTTCAGTGTCGAATGAGATAAAACAGATCGAATAATATTTATTTATATATTTATTTTTTTAAAAAATTATATATTAATTTATTTATGTATTTTTTTCAAATATTCATATAATATAATATATATTTCACATAAAAAATAATTAAAAATTAAAAATTATATCAATTAAATATTAATAAAATATTAAAAATATATATAATATATATAATCAGATTAAATTCGAAATAAATATTATCATTATTTAAAATAAAAAATTTATCTCGTATTATTTATTATAGAACTTGAATAAATCGGATGAGACGAAATGAATTTTTGGCAAGTCGGGCAAAATAATCATCCTTAGAGACAATATTCTATCATTATTTATGACTATCTTTTATCTCCAAAACTTTTTACCTATATAAATAGGCGATATTAAATTGAAGATCTATTTCATATATAATTATTATTTCTTGTTTTTTTTTTTCCTTTGCTTTCCTTTATTTTATAACACTCTCTATTTTATTAAAAAATTAATTTTTTTAAATGAAATTATAAATGAGAATAATCCCAATGCTGATGTACCAATTCGGGCTCTCTCAGCCCAGCTCGAACTTCTGAGAAAGCCCATTAGGAATATATAGGGGTTTAAGTTCATTCACTATAAACTAATGTTTTTAACACGTGCTTTGCATGTGATTTATATAATTTATTAACTCGTGAATTATTTTTTAAGATATATGTTAATAATAAATAATAAATTATTGATTAAGATATAATTTTATTATATAAGTATAGACATTATATTTTTTAAAAACAAAAATCATAAGTATATATTTACTTTAGGTATTGATTTAAATTCAAATCCTTTTTCATAATGCTAAAAAAATATAGTTTTTACTTTTTTTAGGAAAAAAATAATTTTTCTTACACAAAAAAAAAAATAATTTTAACAATTAAAAAAATGCAAAAGTTTAAGAAATTAATGATTAAAAACCTAGCATAAATAAATATATTTACTTTTAATTCAAGCATTAATTACATTCTCTGCCCCTAAAAATTATGATAAACTATACATAGAAACAAAAAATTAAAATTAAATAAAATAAAAAAAATTATAACAGTATAATAGGCTCTTTAAAATAAAAACCAATTTACGTTGCTTACACTACCCTTTTTTTTAAATTATATTAAAGTATTTTTATATTTTTAAAATTATATTAAATAATTTATATATTTTATTTTCGTTAAATAAATAAGTCATTTTATTAAAAAAATTCATTAAATTATTATAAAAAATTTATAACACTTTTCATTCTCATTTTTATTTTTATTTTTAATTATTTACCATTTAAAAAAAAAAAATTTGCCGTTTGCTAATCGCTTTGAAATCAACAAAATTCAATTCATTAATACTGTCACGCCGAGAACTAATTTATAAATAATAAAAAATATTAAATAGAGAATTAAATTTTATTGTAAATATTAATTCAAAACATATTTCCTTTAAGTCACTTGTATATCGAAATATAAATAGATATAGATAGATAAATGTGTAGATAAACAAAGAAGGATAAGAAAAACCCTAAAAAAAAAAAAACCAAAGAAACGGTGCCGTTGAATAGTCCACAATGGGGAAAAGTGTACGAACACGTGTCCAAAAGTAATTTGATGGTGACCGTTGAGCCGGTGAGCAAATAATTCCCGTTGAGCAATGTCCATTTATATTTAGGCTGTGTAATTTTAGCTCGTCGGCCTGAAAGTTCTGAATTAGGGTTTTGTGTTTTTCGATTGATCAGAGAGGGGAGATATGGGAGGAGGCAATGGCCAAAAGACTAAGATGGCTCGCGAGAAGCACCTCGAGAAGCAAAAAGCTGCCAACAAAGGTATGATTTTGAATTTCATTAATTCTATTAGATCCTCTCAGTTTCCTTTTTGTTTTTTTTTTTTAAATTTTCTCTTTTTAGTTTTTTAAAATTATTGATTTCAATTCTTTATTGTTTTGGTATTCTCAGGAAGCCAATTAGAAACAAACAAGAAAGCCATGAATATTCAGGTAAGATCCCCCTTTCTCTGTTTAATTTATCCATTTTTTTTATCTAATACATTTAGATCCTGATATTTAGATTTATAGTATGGGTATTGCTTGTCTATGATGTTGAAATAAATTTTTGAAGGGTTTAAGTTTTTTCCACTGAATTGGAAGTGCTAAGTTTGAATTTTGAAGTGTGTAAAATTTCTTTTAAGAGAATCTGCCACCATGTAGCCTTTTCGGAATTAGCCTTGCATCAATTGTGTAACAATTATCTATATGGCCATCCCAAAAATTCATGAGTATTTTTAGATTATGATTTATGTTCTAGCCTCTTGTATTAGTGGGGATAATTATGGGAATAGAAAATGCAGTGTGAGAAGTATTTTTCATTTTCTGGTGAAGTCACACTTGGTCATACAATTTAACTAGGCTTTTTTACCCAAAAAAAAAAGTTCTAGCTTATTTATTATTTTTTTTTTTATCAATTAATCAAATGAACTTTTAGGATTGCATCAATTTTAGTCTCATAACATCCTGTCAAAATATTTTACACCATTAAATTAAATAAAGTTTTTAACCAAATAGTCGAGTTAGGTATTGAAACGGATGACGTCTCAGTTTTTCCCCATGTTATGTTGGCAAAAGTCATATGTATTCACTATTCTATAAAAGTTACAAAATTGTTTTTTATTTAATTATATTTCACTCATCGATTTTACTAGTGTGTGATCAGAGGGTGAATTGATACAATAAATTCATTTGATTAATTGATACAAGTAAAAAGAATAGGCTAGAACTGAAAAACTCTAAAAGTTCATAATTTTTTTTTTGTTTCAGTAATTAGCCCATTTTACTGCTAACTCTCAAATCAAGTTCTTGAATTTCGATTTCTCTTATCAAGTACAACCTAAAGTCATATGATAGGGAATGAATGGACTCAACTAATTGATAATTCCATCATGAGTATGATTTATGCATGAACTGTAGTTACTCTTTTAAGGAAAATTAATCTTCTGTTTGTGTGACATAGTTATTGATGCTGGTGAACTTTGAATGCAGTGCAAGGTTTGCATGCAGACTTTTATGTGCACAACATCGGAGGTGAAATGCAAGGAGCATGCCGAAGCTAAACACCCTAAATCTGATCTTTATGCTTGCTTCCCTCATCTGAAAAAATGAGCGGAATATGACAAATGCCTTGTAGAGGCAGTAGATTAATATTTTACTTTATACAATTAGTACGATGCATCTGTTTGTGCTTGTGTATTAGTGAAAAAAAACACTGCTTGGTCATGGTGCCTCTTGTATTGAAACCTGGTTATAATTTAATGGTAAAAATTGAGCATGTCGCATATAGAATTTGTTTAACGTTTTTGTTTATGACTAATATGGTTTAAACGATTTGAATGGCACAATATATATTATGTAGTAATATTTATATGAATCAGTCATTAGTTCTAGTCATCGTGGATTGGTTAAAGTTTTTTCACTCAAATTTTCACAATTTTGCATCACTTAAAAACATATGCCGGCTAAGGTTGATCATGAATGCGAAAGGCTGCGTTTGATAGCATTTGACGTACCCATAAAATGACCATGTATAGAGTGGCAAGTCCTATATTTTAAGAATAATTTATTTCTTTACTCCAACTTGCCTGCAGTTTATGTGACAAGAAATGGAATAAAATGACACTAGAAAAATTAGACACCAGTGAGATTAAAGATCTCACAGTTCTAGTCCTACTGTGGACATTATAGTTTGTAAATAAGCACTACTTTTAGCCCTATTGAAACTAGGGGCGATTGCTGCAAATGCATGCGAAACCGCATATATTGACGGATTTGGAATACGAGCTTGTAAATTCCCATAGGAAATGCAAATCATGACAACCAGAAACCAATAATTCTCTCAAACAAGTAACTCAAAGATCAAGTTAAAATCCATATACAATCTTTAACCAAAGGCAGCAAACAATAGTGTTCTGTTGACAATATAATTTGCAAGGATAATACATGCCCCACATGAAATGGCCCCTAGTCTGCTGATAGACCCTACTTGAATGCTACTGCGTCCGCATTCTGCTACTTTCTGCAGCCCTCACTTGAGAAAAATATGGATGTGCCTATACCACAAACAGCAGTGAAAATGTCAGTCTACCCAAGAATCAAAAAAAGGCAAAGCTACCAATGTCAGAGAAAATGTCTGTTTAGCCAAAACAGTGGCTACCAGGCAGTTCAATCTAGCCTACTCCAATAGAGTAAAAACCACATTTAATTACTGGAACATTAAAGCCAGCTAGTCCCTTAAAAGTTCCTGATGCCCACTACACATTTTATTTGCACTATGATAGGGCATTAACATTGGTATTCTAGACTGAGTTTTAAGGGCAGAAGCTCAAACTAGCCATGGGTTGTTATGTCTCGGCCATTTTGTGTGTGAGAAAAATGTGTTATTTTAAAGACCAGGTTCCTGAAGTGGTTACCTCTCTTCTTCCTATCATGGCTGACTGGATGAGAAGAGGCTATATCCATTGACCATTTGTTCCTAACGCACCAACTCATTCACTTGGATAAACTACAAGGCGAATAAAAGACTTACCATTGCTTCTCTCGCAGTTAGCCTGTCCTGATGATCATACCGAAGGAGCTTATCAAGAAAATCAATTGCCTGCAGGTAAAAAAAGAATAACTATTTCAAGGCAACTGATGCCAGAATGAAAAAATATAAAAGTTATATATTGAATGGGCATAGGATAAGAAACCTCTGGAGAAACCAGATGCTGATTATCAGAATTAATAAATTTGGACCAGGGCTTCCTACTGTGCCTGCCGCAGGAAAAAACAACAAATTCGTTCATGTTGACTATAGTTAATCTCCTGAAATTGGTCCACTAAAGGGGACTTAATATAATTTAGACTGCAACATTGTTTTAAGAAAATGAAAAAACCATGCTAGATCTTGCCATGCAAGGCCACATCAAATTCAACAGACCTCCCAACAAGTGCATCAAGTTGAGGATCAAGCTCCAAGTGATATTTATTCAGATATGCATTCAACTCATCAGTTCCAAGTACCTGAAACCACCCTTAGAATCAAACCTTTTTGTGGAATCAATTAGTTTTTCATAGTTTCGATGCTACTATTGTTTTCCTAACAAACACAGGAATCAACATTACCTTGGCAATTTTGACAAGCTGATCATGGTTGTCATGACCATAAAAGAAAGGTTCTTTCCTAAATATCTGCCATTCAGAACAAGAGCAATCAGCAAATCATAAATGATAATTGTTATTAAAAAGTAATACAAAGAAGCATATGAAGGCTCCACATCAACATGCATGCTTACCATTCCTGCAAACATGCAACCAAGGCTCCACATGTCCAAAGAATAATCGTAGTCTTGCAAATCAACTAGAAGTTCAGGACCCTTGAAGTACCTGAGAAACAGTGAAAGAAAACTCAATCTTTCTGTAATGATAAACACATAAGAAATTTATTAACAAAAAAAATATTGAAATTGATATTCCATTAAGAAATATACTAAATTTTTATAATTTGAAAGTTGACATCGATTCACTTAAAACCTGTTTATTTCTGGAATCTTCAGAGTTTAAAATTGCATTATCCTGAAAAAAATATTTATCTGTTTGAAAACTAAAAGCTAAACACTGAAAATAAGAAAACTGACAGATGATTCAGGAAATCTGCTGCTTGGCTGAAAATGGAAACGAGCATTATCAAACTTGAGTAGTTGAATTTTTTTTCACCTTAATGCATATTTTTAAACCAGCCTCAATATTGAATTGTGGCAATTCTAAATACACAGGACATAGCATAGCATGTAGGCCTGCAGGGATTCACCAAAACTTTAATTATGGTCCATGCGTTTTTAATTTCCATCCTTAGACACAAATTGAGCCTTTTCAGTGCATTTTTTTAGTAGATATACTAAATTCCTTATTCACATTTGTTTTACATGGTTTGTCTTCTGAAGGCCAAGAGTAAGCAACTAGAACCAGTCTCAAATTTCCAAATCAAAAGAACTGTTGAATAATCTAAAATGCTTCCAAATTGCTACCTTGATGCCACCCGAACATTATATTCCTTGCCAGGATGGTAAAATTCTGCAAGACCCCAGTCTATCAAGCGAAGTTTTCGCAATTCATGGTCAATCATAACATTGTGAGGCTTGACATCTCTATGCATTATTCCTTGTGAATGGCAGTAATCTAATGCCTGCATCGTAAAGATACTCGATTATTTCACAAAGTTTCATGTCACTGCCATACCATAGGAATTATAATTATTGTTACACAATTTTGATGAATGGAGGAACTAAAAGAAATGGTGCAATTAAATTAAATGAATAGAGATATACGCCGGCAGATCAATGCCATTACACAAACAAATGCAATCCCAAGTCCATCAATTTCAAGATAATTTTATCAATAACACATTCAAATTAATAAGACCGATCAACAAGAGATACATATATCTGAAGCAAGTGTAGGCATTTGAATTTATGGAGAGAGAGACAGTTTTCTTTCACACAATACCTTGAGAAGCTCATATATGTAGTAGCGTATGTCATAATCAGTGAGTGTGGGGTACAAAACTTTGAAGTCTGTACTGTTCACATATTCAAATATCAGGCTAGGAGTTTTTGAGTGCTGATCTCTTACAATGTCAAGAAGTTTGACTATATTTGGGCCACCACAGAGATTCTGAAGTATTTTTATTTCCCTCTTGATCTGCAGAAAGATAAAAGAATTACCATTGTTAAGCAGCACCAGATTACTTAAAAGGATTAAAATCAAAATAGCTCACATAACAGGAAAAGAACATAAAATACTCATGTTGCATGGAGAGACATTAAAAGTACCTTCTTTTTCTTTACAGGCTTGAGGATCTTGATTATGCATCTCTCATTGCTATTCACATTTATGCCTTCAAAAACCTCACTATACTTTCCCCTTCCAACTTTACGAACAACTTCATAATCATCTTGATCACTGAAAGGAACTCGAAAAGTTTCTTCTTTTAAAAAAATAAGGGAAAAAACACAAAAAAAGAGAATGAACAGATCGCACATGCATTATATAAAAAACCACGTAACTGCAATATCTACAATTTCATGGTTAAACAACAAAGGAAGAGATATAAAAAACAAAAGTAATCGCAAAGCCAATGACTTAATGTATGAATGGAACAGAATGAATAGAAAGGAGCTGTCAAGCTATATCTGTATTTTCTGTTTAAAAGGTTTACATTCTTCTTTTCCACACCGCAATAATCTTGTAAATTGCTGGAATTCATTGCTAGATTGTAAATGTTTTTTTTTTAGTATCAATCAATAAAATATAATTTTACAGTGTATCCAGTGTCTTCATTCAATTTAAGTCACTCCTTAGTAATGGCCAAACAAGCCCTCAAGAGTTACCAAATATCCTTGCAATATAGATTCTCTCCTCTAGTCCCGAAGACAACAACATAGAACTAAAGGCTTGGTTAGTCTGTCAAGAGATCTTAGGTTTGAATTTACTTGGTGGTATAGGAGTGGTTAATATATAGTCCATCTCATATTCCAGTGTACCAGAAAATTTTTAATTCTATATTGATAATCAAATTAACAAAAATTCACCAAACAAATAACAATTTATGATGTCTTTTCACTCTTATTTTCAGTGCACCACATGATAAAAGTTCAAGCCAAAAGAAATTACCAACATTCTGTTTGCTAGAAGACCTTCACGATAAGGTGAAAGTGGGAGAAAGAGACGTCAAGGATTTTATACATTCCCTCGTTCAAATTCCCTCATAACAGACATGGCATTATTTAAATGAGTAATTCGCTTTTGGAAGCTAGATTTTATCACTTATTGTATGCATTGTTTGATCCAAGTTTAGTATTTCAATTTTATAGCCACAAAACAATAAGACATCAAACATCACGAGGAGCACTGAACAGTTGGACAATTGAACATTGGTCCCAAATTTGACCGCCAAAGAAATGGCTACTGTGTGATATTTTATCCAGTTATCATTTAAAAGGGCTTCCGAACTTCGGATGCCACTTTAGCCAGCGTGCATTAAATCCTAATTATGTAGACAAAAATCTCACTAATTCCCATATTTGCAAACCCTAATCAACATCTTTCCGAACCGAACTCAGAAGCTATTATACTTTCTCTTAAATCGATCCACCAAATAACATAGCCTTCACGGTCTATATATGTTTGGCTGGTTCTCAAAACCGACAATCAAAATCAAATCAATCACTTCAGTGCACCTTGAATAAACCCTAAAAAAAGTGTTTTCTATTTCCGAAGATTATATCAGCCAAACAGTTCCCAATCACATCGAAGAACATTTAAAATAATAATAATAATAATAATAACTATGCTATTAGGGTTTAAATCAACAAAAGAAAAAAAATGAATTACCCCCATTGAACAGTGAGAGACTCGTAATCCCAATACTCCTTAGGGCGGAGAACATTAACGTCAGCATAAACTCGGGCTTTCGACATGGATCGCCGAACCGAATCCGAACCAGAAGCAGAGATCTCGACGATGGGATTAGTTCTCGCAATGATCTTATCGGTATTGCTTCCGTTGTTGTCGAGGGAGATAATGGGAGAGTGGTTGGTTATTGGTGGATTAGGAGAAGTGGAGGTGGCGAGAGTGCGCAGGTTAGGCTGGTGCGCAAATGGCGCACGCAAAGCAATAAGTGCGCACACTAGCAGCAGGCGATGAAGAACTGGTGCTGAGTTTTTCGCATCTTTTTTCATGTGCTGGTAGCGCAACGCGAAGCCATTGCAATTTGCGCCCAAGAAAAAATAAAAAAAGAAAAAAAGAAAAAAGTTGCTGCTATGCGTTTTGGGTGATTCATTACTTGTTGATTTTCCAAGCAAATATCGGATATTTCGGAGTGGTGGAGGGTTACCGTATGGTGCTTATAGATTATAATAGTGAGACTTGGATTACGTGGCAAGTGTTGAGTGGTTTTAAGGAAATATTTTTTTTTTTAGGTTTCTGACTTTTTGGTGAAACGGCCACTGTACCGTAGTCACTGACTTCGATAATAAAACCCATCTAATATTTATTTTATTTGTTTATAATACTTTAATTCAAAATTTTATTTAAAAAAATATGAGCTTCTTATTATTCCAACCAAAAAATATTATTAAATTTTTCACTTTAATAAAATATTTTTAACAAGAGTTAGTGAGTAAATTTATTTTAAAAAATATAAAATATGAAAGAATTAAGTAGAAAAAAAATTAAAGTTACAATGTTTATTATGATATAAGCATAATAATTTTAATTGCTATTGGTATCTATATCTTGATAAGTGATTGAGCTATAAAATTCTTCTACGGGACCAATGAAAATGTATGGTGATTTTTTTTTAGAAGTATTGAATAATGTGTATGTATGTATCTATGGTATGTGTGTATTTATTGTAATTTAAGTAAATATAATACATTTTATGTGATTTTATATAAATAAAGTACTATTTTCTAAGAAAATTTATATATAATTAATATTCAATGATAAAAATATTTTTTATAATTAAATAATTTTAAAGATGTAAAAATTATAATATCTAACTACTTATAAGAATTTTATTAGTTTAAGTTACTGATAAGTATCTTAATATTTACCACGGAAAAGAATTTTTTTAGATATTATGGTCTTATTTAATTGTGAAAAATAAAATTTATTATTTAAAAAATTATTCCAAGAAAATAAAATATTAAAATTTTAAGCTTAGCTATCAAAATTTTCTAAATGGAGAATTTGAAAATAATTTTTCAAATTTTTTAAAATTACACTATATTTTGAAAAATTATTTTATGATGTTTTTCACTTTTCTTTAAATAAAGTAGTTATGAAAAATAATAATTGTACATTTAGTAAAAAAAAGAAAATTTAGAAATAAAAATGAAAGTGGAAGAATACAGAAAAATTTAAATGAAAAGAAATTTTAATATATTTTCTTGTTTTCTAATTTTCTATTTAGAAAATAAAAATATAGAAAACTGAAAATAAAAAAGAAAATTAGAAAAAAAAAAAAAGAAAATATTTTCCTTAATTAAACAAGGTCTATATTTTAAATACTTAATTATATTAAAATGAACCCTATATTTTGCTATGATATTTATTATGTACAAATTTCTTTGGATGATATATAACCCTTTTGAAGATATATAATACATTTGGTATTGCCTTTTTTTTTTTATTGTCATTATGATCAATTTTTTTTTATAAATTATAGGTACATAAAACACAATTACCACCAAAATAAACAGCATTTTTGTTTGTCATGAATCATGATAATAGAAGAGTTAAAACAGTTAATAAAATAAAAAGTTAACCAACAAGTTTTGGTTAATTTAGTAATGCTTCCATTATTGAAAGTATAATTAAAAATAAAAGAAGAGTTTACAACCAAATTTAAAATTCAATTGGTCTTTTTGTTTATATTTTTCACAAGTTGTTTCATCTGAAACCTCCAAAACAAGAAATAGGCCAAACCCAATCCAATTAACACAAACACCCAAACATTCTCCTCTTTACTCTCCCTTTCTGATTTCACTTCCTCTATATCAAACCATTCCCTCCCACCCTTTCCCATTATACCCTCCAACACACTTCCATACAACACATACGCACTATCTTCTCTACCCACTGCTACTGAAGTGGGGAACCTCTCCACATCAAGGTCAATTTTGTCATAAACCACTCCCTCTCCCCAACTATCATCGCTCTTCAAGAACCAGAGTTTATTTTGGGACACCACCAAAACGACGCCGTCTCTTCGTATCGCGATCCCGTCCGCCAAAGTCAAATCCTCCGTCAACAACACCGTCCTCGCCGTGCCATCCTCCGCGTCCACCTTGAACATTTTACCGGTGTTGGATTGCACCACCAGTAGATAGCCCTTGCTGACGTAAGCAATCCCGTTGAGACCGCTGTAGCTAAACGGATCTTCGCAGTCTACGGCATAATGCGTGAAAATCGGAGATCTCGAGAAAATAGATGCCTCGCCTTGGGCGTTGACTTTCCAAATGAAGTTTCCTTGCGAATTGCCCAACGAATTGGTGACGTAAGCATTTCCCTTGAAATCAACAGCCACTCCGTTTGCGACGGAGCGGTTTGTAGTGGTGGCGGAGTCAGCGTCGGGTAGGATGGAGAGAAAGAGGCGTTGGCGGGTGCCGAGGTCGTAAGCGGCGAGGGCGTTGAAGGGAGGGAGAGGAGGCAAGGAGTGGACAGCCGCAAGGAGACGGTTATTGAGTGAATCTACGGCCAGGCCTACAAAGCTGGCGTTTGGAGGGAGGGAAAGGTCGGAGATGAGGGTTTCGACGACGCCTGCATCCGATACGGAGTGAATCGCACGATCGCGGAAGGAACCAACGATGAAGTGTTGTGCCGATGGGTCATAGGCAAGGCCCTCTGGATAGAGATTTGGGGATCGAAAATTGATGACGTGACGCTTTCCGATTGTCGGAGAGATGATACCCACGTAAAGTAAGAAGATGAAAAAGGGTACTATAGACATGGCCTCTCAATTTTTAGTGTGTTACAAGTGTAAAGCCACTAGGCCTCAAATGGGATAAATAATGGATAGGAGGCTTGGCTTTCTTTTCTTGTCAAAGAGTTTGAGTGGAAACTTCGTAATGGAGTGCAGTTTTATTTTATTTTAGTTAAATGTTAAATAATTATAGGTTTAATTATATAGATACTCCAATATTTTTTTTGTATTATATTAATATATTTATTTATTTTTAAAATTATATTAAAATATTCTTCTATTTTGCACTGTTATAATTTGAGGTTTTTCCATCTAAAATTGATTTTTTTAGCCATTTAAACATTGTTAAATGATAATTATGACCTTTCTTATATACAAACATAAGTCTCTCATTCTCTTTTTCAATTGACGTATTTCATAACCCATTTGCCTCTTTTTCTCCTCCTTCTCTCTCTAAACTCATGACAAAAGAAAAAGGCGGGTTGGCTTTTGGATCTTGGAGAGAAGAAAAGAGATTGGAATAAAGAGAGGGCATATACGAAACACAAAAAACAGAGGAGCTTAGCTTCATCTTTCTCAGGTTTTGGTTCTTTGTCTTCCCTCTCGATTGGGATAGGGATGGAGGAATAAAGCTCAAAGAAATTTCACAAATCAATAATATTTTGGTTTTATCGTGACCATCCCATACCCTGCTTTTCCAAGCTCCCTATAATCGCATGCATCGTCGACGGAGTCTCGCGGGTCGGAGATGGCGTATTATGTTACATGCGCAGATTACCACTCGAAAAGATAGGAGGAGGGGTGTTGTTTACTATGGGTCTATGGCTGCTTAATGTTTGAGAGTCAGATCAAAAGTATTAACCTTTTTCACTATTTTAGTTTGGTTTGTAGAATGTGTAATGGTTTGAATCACACTGATGATGAAATATGAATTCTTGACTAAATCAATCTTTTTAGCTATGAATTCTGCTTATGATCGAGAGAGTATAAATAATTTAGGGGTTTTTTGGAATTAGTTTTGAAGGTTTATAGGAATAATGAATATATTTCAATTTTCTAATTATTAGATTTTTTTTTTCTTATCAATTGTTATTGGATTCTATCACTTGTTTGTTTGGTAGGAGTGAAAGACTAAAGATTTTCCAGAAAACATGAGTTAAGTTATTATATTATTTCTTTTGGGAATAATAATTTGAAGTTAAAATTTAACTAAAAAATAAAAATCTCTTAATAAATCATCATTAATTGAAATGAAGAGTAGTTTTGATATTAAAATAAGCTTTGGTATTAAAATAAATATTTTAAACAAAATTTAACTTTTTTACTGACTAATGAAAAAATTTAAAAAATAACGAAGTTGCAAGGGCAAAATACAATAGTATTTTAATATAATTTAATAAAAATAGAGATGTATTCATATAATATAATAAAACACACGAATATCAAAATAATTAATCCATAATTATATTATATGATAATTTAATTCTTATAGTGGAGCTCGAAATTAAAAATATCAAAATTAAATATATTATTGAATCTAAATTTTGATTTATAGTATTTTTTTTATAGTTTGTTGAATATTTGAAAAAGCCTTAGATTATATGATTATTTTCGAGGAAAGAGATACATTATTATTATATGGGTAAATTATAATTTAATCATTGAGTTTTGATTCTAACAATGAAGTGATTCTTGTATTTTAAGAAATACATGATTACATTTCTATATTTTGCTCCGTTTTCTATATTTTGCTCCGTCAGACTATTTAGTCTTTCTGTCTATTTTTATCATTAAATACCTATGAAAAGATTAAAATATCATTTATTCACCCTTAAATTTTTCATTCCACCTATAGCAGCCATTAACAAGAGCCACATTTATTCGTCTACATTATTTATAAGCAATTTTCAATTGCAAGTAAATAAAAGAAGAAAAAATACTCAAACTTCAAACTGAAATTTACTCAATAGGCTGCAAGAATGAAAAAAAATTAATAAAATCTTCAAGATGCATTATCAACATGCAAATTCACAGTCAAATTGAAATCCTTGTTACTACCAAATCAAACAAAACAAAAAGATACCAACTTCTTATTGTTGTATTTTCTGTGAATTCCACTAAATCCAAAATCAACAATACCATTTCTCCATCGTTTCTGATTCTAAATCAGAAAATCAAGCCACTACTAAATTCACTTTTCAATCCAATCTAAAAAAAAATAATAAATAGAAACATAAATGAAGGGAGAAAATATACCAGAAAAAAAACAAAGAAATTAACTAAGACACACAATTTGATTCAGATTAGATGCCAGATATGAAGTAAAAGTTTAGAACGACGAAGAAAACGATATGCATATGCAATTTGAAATTGGAGAAAGGGAAAGGAATCATCCTATTTTTATTGTTGTGTTTTCCGTGAATTCCACTAAATCGAAAATCAACAATGCCATTTCTCTATCGTTTTTTATTCTAAATCAGAAAATCAAGCCACCACTAAATCCTCCTTTCAATTCAATCTAAAAAAAATGATAAATAAAAACACAATTGAAGGGAGAAAATATACCAGAAAAAGCAAAGAAATTGATCAAGACACACAATTTGATTCAAATCAAATGCCAGATATGAAGTAAAAGTCTAGAATGACGAAGAAGACGATAGGCATATGCAATTTGAAATCGGAGAAAGGGAACTAAGCAGCTTATAAGAACCTTGTGATCTGGTACGCGAGGGCTGATGACGGTTCTCTCTTTTCAGTCTCAATCTTTTATTGATGACCCTTTAAAGAAAGTTATTATCATCACAACCTAAAAACCTAATTTTCAAAAATCCAAGAAAGGCACACTTATTAAACCTCCTTCTTAAATCAATAAATAACAATATAAGAATGATATTACTAATAATGAAGAGAAAGAAGTAAAACCCAGTTCAAAAATCTAAAGATTGTTTTCAAGTTATGTATTAAGAGAAAGAGTTGTTAATAATGATAATATTGATAGGTAATTGTGGGTTGCAGACTCGAGTTGTAGGTAGTGATGGAATGAGAAGTGGAGGTAGTGTGAAATTTGGTTCTTTAGTGGAATTGAAATCTTCGCCTGTCATTGAACAAAGCTTTAATTCATAGATGACACGTTTTTTAATTAATGTGATGAGGTAGAAGAGAAGGGAAAGAGATGAGAGTAATTTAGGTAAAATTTTAATTTGTTTTTAATTTATTTTTAATAGAAAAGATAAAAAAAAAAAAAAAAAAGAACGGAATGATTATAGAATTTTACGGAATAAAAATATAAGGACTCAATAAAGTATTTATCAAAATATGGGGACCATTTCATGGTTCGGACTAAAATTTAGGGATTAAATTGTAAGTTGCCCTTATTATATTAGCACTGAAAATCTTGTATAAAACTTCAGAACTATTTACTATAATTGTTAATTATTGTAACAATAATTTAATTTTTTAGGTAAAGAATATTAAAGTCGTTTCCGCTCACAAACGGGAATTTCAAGTACGATTGTATGTCACAAATTTGAATATTAATTCTCGAGTCTGAAGTATGAATCTTAGTCTGAACCAAATTTACTACAAAGAAAAAAAAATATTGTATAAGACCATCAAACCATGATAAGTTTACACGTTGGTTACATACATGGGTTAACGTTTTCATGGTTTGAAACTTGTATCTTATCTCAACTAAAAATGTATTCGAGTTGACTTTTGAATTTTGATACAATTAACAAATATGTTTTCAAGCTGGGAATATTATATATCTATCTCACAAATAATCTCATGAAAAAAAATTATTCATATTTCACATTTCATTTCATGTTACTGATCAAATTACTAGGATGATACACTAGTATAATTACCAGGGATGACACCCTAGTATAGATAGTATTTTCTACCAAATCCAACAAAAACACAGCAAATTACAAAAATACTCTGATGAGAAATTTTCCCAAAGAAGAACTAACCGTCATAAGCACAAAACAAAATCTACTGTCTTTTATACAACCACCAACCACAACTCCACTTGCACTATCCACTCTTTTTAGACCAATACCCTGCCCTAGGCAGTTGGTGCAAGTATGTTCCATGTGGAAGTATGAAAAGTTGAAGGAGATAAAAATGGCATTATTTATCTCATAAATTTTCATACAGCTTTAGGTTGTATTTGCTCAAAATCAAAAACCTCAAACATGAGGCGTCTCACATCTGGTTTCCCATACACAGTGTATGAAAGCCCATGAATGGCTTGATGAACAGCAGTTGTGGAAGGGTTTCTGAGCCTTCGATTGTGCTCAAATGCGTCTTGAACCTGTTCAGAATAGATGATAAATTGATGCAGATGTTTATCTCTCAAGTACCTCCCACAAAATTTGTTCATTAGAACGCGGCGATGCCTCTCCTGTAGCCACTTCCCCGGAGCATCTAAATGCTTCATCAGCAACCTCTCAGCCATTACAATATCCTAAAGTAAAGAACACAAGCATTTTTTTTTTAAATAGATTTTACCAAACTATATTTCAGTTTAATCTCTTATTACAAATCTTTGTTTTGGAAAGGGAATAAAAAGTTGTATGCTTCAAAGTTGAGAACCATAGTGAGATTTTACATAGATGGGCAAAAGCATAGTTCAACAATGTGGAAAGCCATAAAAAAAAAATAATAATACCTGGATCTTTTGGCCGACGTATTCTAATCGCTCATAGCAGAACCGTGGATGCTCAAATTTGTATTTTGAAGGATGCAAGAAACAAAGCTGTAACAAAGTAACAAATGGAACCATGTCAGGAAACAAGTGGGCATTAGAATTACCAACAAACTAGAACCTGCACAGAACAATTTATTCTAAAAATGAAACATTTGACAATTAGATGTAATTTTCAGCACTCCTGTATCATGAATCAATGATGCCAAAGGAATCTGACAAAAGAGCTGCTTTTGGATAGCTCAAATTTTTGTGAATAGTTGGTTAAAAACACCATATTTTAGGAAACTTGTGAATACATGAATGCATCAAAACAGAGTGCCAGCCTCACACAACCTATAATATAGGTGATTGAAACCAATTATGGTACAGTGATCATTATAGTAGACAAGTGCGCAGAATTGTTTCACAATCATTTCTCTCGACCATTCCTCTCCAACTGTAGCACAATAGAATCTATTTTACAGAGATGACTCCATACACTGGATTTTCATTACATTAATCTAAAACATAAAGTTTTGATACATAGACATAAAGATCTATACCAACAACAAAAATGAACAACACAATACATTTCTATGTAAATATATACTATATTGCAATTTGCAAGTATAGAAAAAAAGAAGCACCTGTAACCCAAGTCCAAGTTCAATATTCCTGGCTTCAGTAATGTCTGGAATTCTGTCTGACATTGCTAGTGGATATCCTAATGTTCGCATGACTTGTGGTCTGCTGTCATAATCCCATATATTTCCTCGGAACCGATGCATCCCTGGTGGAACACATGCCCTGAAAAGCCTTGGGTGTGCAAAGAGAGCATCTTCAGGAGGCTGCAAAGAATTTAACATCAGATGAAGGATTCCCCACATTTATAAGAATAAAATTAGCTGTCTCTGAGTACAGGGGAAAAAAAAAAAATTTCTGTGAAATTACATTTTATAGCAAGCATGCACTATTTACACAGTAGATAAAGTCACATAAGATGTCCCATTAACTGAATAAATATATTTCTTCTTTCTGATTCTAAAATTAATTGTATCTAAATTTTGAATGTCTTCCAACTTAAATCTTAGTCTCAACATTCAATTTGGTATGAAAGCACAAGCAGAAAGGCTGCATTATTCTTATGATTATAACAGCCATAATAATTACAACAGTATTATAGTAGCAGCAGTAATGGTAATGTAAGTTCAGTTTTCAATCAGGATTCTGGGGTTCAAATTCATACTTTCTATGTTTTTCGTTTCTAATATAGAAACAATAATAATAGTATGGAAATAAGCATAAACAAAATAGAGCTTGCCTTGTAAGCTGCAATATCCTGCCAACTTAGCTTTTTCCCCTCAAATTCAACAGAAACATAATCTACATCTTCAAGCTGTCTCCTTAAATTTGGCTGGCAATCCTCAGCTTCTGGGTCCATCCCAAATACTTCAAAAAGAACTCGATATACTTCTGGCATGCCAAAACACAAATATATTGCACCGAACAGAGCCCAGAAAACAGACCTGCCAATAAAAAACCAAAAAGTTAGTAATCTATATTTTTTCTCAACAAATAAAAAAATTAACATGCGATGTCAACCATTAAGTGTAAAATAATGTTATTCCTTTGCAATTTAGTACAGGAAGGTCAAGTCTATCAACAAATCAAACACAGAATACTGCAAAAGAGTCGTCAAATCCAAGTCAACATGAGAGATTTAAGATAATGCTCTTAATAGTCAAGTCAACACAACAAAGCCTCAGTCCCAAAGCAGTTGGTTGCAAGTGTTTTCACATGAACAATTTTCACTCTGGCATGAAATCTACATTTTCGTGCATGTATGTTTTGATAAAGAACTTGGTTAGAGTGGAACTTGCAAGTTGCACCAAGGAGCAAGGTGCTCTCCTGATATTTCAAGGCTCTTCATCAACACATTTTCATAATATCAATGTAGATTTTGTGTCCCTCTGGCAATTTCTTTTCCAAATATCCGTCCAACTCTGATCTCAACACCAATCTTGTCAAAACTTTGCTGCATTATGCTCTTTCTACCTGAACATTCTTTCAACCCTGCTTTTTCTATGTGAATGAGAAAGGTAAATGCTAAATCGAAGCCTCCAACTTTCACAGACCAATTCTCATATCAACTTCTCTTATCTAGCCTAGAGGCATTGGAGTAAGAATCTCTCGTAAAGCATCCACCCAAAACAACTAATAAAAGTTTCATTCAGAGCCTTCGGCACTAGCAAAGAAAATGGGAAGGACTTACATACTCAAATCTCAATTGCCATTTCACTCCAACTTCAATTGCCTCACTGTGTTTCTATCTCCTCAAACAAAGTTGGAATAAAAGCATCCTACTATAATGAAATTCAAGTAGCATGATTGAGCAATAATGCACTCTAGCAATCAGGCAAAAGGAAAAATGAGTCCTGTAGCATTCCAATCATCCAACAACTGCAAGTGCCCATCAAATGTGATACGCTACTCTGCTTTGCACCAGCAAAAGGGGTTATGGAGCAGCTTTTGCCTCCCTGATTTCAATTTGGCAAGCAGCTTTTGCCACTTCAATTTCAATTTGGCATCTAATCAGGTCACCTACTCGTTAAATTCCTTATCTGGTCTGTGTCATCTTTGGGAGGATTGGTATCTTTGTATCGGGTTTCCAAAGAAGTAGGCTGGGAATGGTTTCTTACTAATGGTTCAAAGGTGGTTGCTGGATAAACCTCACTGGGTTCTTCATATGAACCAATTCCTCTACCTTCTCACAAATAACTCTCTCAAAACAGAATCGTTCTGTACATCAAGCAGGTGCAAAAAAATAATTGTTCTCTTATTCTCAAAAACCAAAAGAGCTCATGAAGGTCTTTCTTGTAAAATAAGGAAAACAAAAAGTTCTATTGTCAATGATCCATATCTCAGAGGCTGTCGAACATGAGAAACAACATTTTCCAAGTATGTGTCTAAAAGAATGAAGCAGACACAACAAAATTCAAGCATATTAGTCTAATACAGTATATCATTTCTAATCAACTAAATTAAAAGGCTTCAACATAAGCTACGCTAAGCACATTGAACAATTACATGGGAAGCAAGAAGCTTAACAGAACCTTTCGACAAACAGAAAATCTAATTCCTCTACCAATTCGAATCAAATGATAAAAGTCCAAATTAAACTTTGACATTCCATCAGAAGAAATAGTGAAATCAAAATGAGAAACAGAAGGAAACTCACTTCACTGGCGGTTCTCTATCTTTTCTAATCAATTTATCCATATCATCAAAAGGGAAAACCAAATTCTGCAAACTCGCCGCTTTAATCCACTTAGGCAAATTCCTCTTTCCAATCAACCCAAAAACCCTCTCTCTCAGAGGCGCCGGAGACTCCCTTGGATACCTCTGCAAAAAATACTCACAGAAAGCCAATTCCAACACATATTGCCCCAAGAAGCAGAGCCTTGAGTGCCCAGACCTCACATGCCTAGCGTTAGTCCTCTCGCAGCTGGGATGCTGAAACGCCAAATATAACAAAGTATCAAATTGCTTCGCAGGATTATCATCTCCAAAAATATCTGATGGCTCCAAAGGATACCCCAAAGCTTGCTTGGCCTCAAGCAAGTACTCATCAATCCAAGTTTTATCGGCATTGTTCAGGCGCGAAGAGGGTAAGCAAGAACTCAATAAAGGGAATTGCTTGAGGGATAATTGAGGGCTATTTAAGAATCTCTGGGCGAGTTTCTTATCATCGAGTGGAGGTCTAAGTATAAATCTTTTTGGGGGAAATTTCTTCTTTGGAGAAGTGAATTTCTTGCGCTCTGCAAGCTCTTTGAGGAGTCTTTGAGGACTGTTCTGGGGAAGTTCTTGGGGGTCTACAGCTACAGCAAAAACACGGAGATTATGAGAAAATTTGGGGGTTTTGAGATGTAATTGGAAAGGAATTGGAGAGAAGGAAGAAGAAAAGGAGAAGTCAGATACTTTTGGGAGGTGAATGAAAGAAGAGGAGAGTTCCATGAGTGGAACAGGTAAGTATAAAGATTTTGAAGTAATAGCTTAGCTTCTTTTTACATTTATAAGAAGTCTAATTAAGAGAAATTTGTTCTGGGTTTAAAAGTGAGATTGGTGGGCATTGGAGAAGGGTTTTGGGTGTTGGGTTGCTGGGGTTTTGGGGAAGGCGATGGATAAGGTGAAATATCAAGAAGAAGAAGCAGCGTGGCAAATTGGCAATAATCCGATCCTTTTGTTTAGATATTTAGACAGGGGGCTTCAAGAATCCATGAGATACCAAACGAGTTGTCGTTTTTATTAAATAGTTAATTTCGAGTTGTCGTTTTTATTAAATAGTTTAATTTACTATTTAACTAAATTTCTTTTAATTTGGAGTAATTATGCTTGAAAATTAACTATATTTCACAGGTGATGGGGATAAGTATCTCTCTCCTACAATGGAGCTATCTTCAATTCTTCATTATTCACAATTGATTTTTATTTTAAAAGGCTGAAAAAAATATAACATGTAGAAGAAACCTTTTATTTATTAACTAATAATTAGGTACTAATAGTGTGATTGTAAATTTATATCATATTGTTACTAATATGTGTTTATCTTCTTCTTTCATCATTTAATTTTAGTTAATATATATTGATGAACTCAATCTATTTATCAAAATATATTATTTATCTTATAATATAATCTACTTTTTATTATTTTTGAACTCTCAATGAAAAAAATAAAAGAGCCAAATAAAGGTATTTGAAATTCTTGAATGTTCTGATTTGTTTTTATTGCTAATGAGGAAAAATTTTAATTTTTACAACTTTAAAAATCAGATTTTGATAAATAAGAAAAAAAATAAAGTTTTCTAACATTGTATTTTAAGCAATTTCATTGCCATAACCTTTGAAGTTGAAAGAACAAATTTTCCAGATGTAATCTACTCTTTTAAAAAGAAAAACATGTAACATGACAACACATGTTAATTTCAACGTTTTTAAATTTGATCCAACTTTTAAATTAATAAAATCGAATTAAATTAAATTAAATCGAAAAAATAAATTAATATTATATAATTATAAGGAAATATAAATTTTAGTATATAAATTAATATTTATAGGCTAAGTTGTCATTATATAATATTAATTTATTTATGGAATAAGCAAAATGATATAAAAACTTTTGCATATTAAACGTATTGTATCTATTAATTTATATGGGTTTGGGCTTCGCCATGTATCACAAGTAACTTTGGGCATGACTTCTTTAAAGCCCACTTTTTAAACTAAACTCAATCCAAAAACCATATGCCCTATCTTTACTAAAGTTTTCTGCCTTCTCTTTCTCTCTCTTGTCCTCATCACTGTCTCCTCTCTTTGATGATTCATCCTCCATTTTCAAGTTATACTCTCACCATAAAATTATCAAGCATGAGCAAGTTAAGATTCATTCGATTTTTTTTTTCTCGAGCTTGAATTTTAAATTAAATAATTAATTATATTTAAATTTGACTTTAAATGAGCTCGACCCAAGAGCCGATTTATTAAAAACTTATTTATAAATTATAATTGAATTTAATTTATTAATAAATTATAATTGAATTGAGTTCAAATTTAAATTCGACTTATTTCGGCTAAATATTTATTTCTAATAAAATAATTATAGAAAAAAATACTTAAAATTAACATAACATCCAATTAATAAAAAAAAAATCAATCATAAAATTGAATATTACATGTATAATTAATAATAAAAAAAATATTCTTAAAAATTAGAATATTAAATTATATAATGCTATCAAAACATTAATTTAAAATTCTATTAATATTAAAAAAATATAATTCTAATTATATAATACTTATTTAAAAGTTATATATTTTTTAAAAAATGTAACATAGTATTGATTTTAGAAAAAAAATAAAAATAAATATATAACATTATCAGACTATTTACCTATATATTTTATATATTTATATTATTTGACTGGTTCAACAATTAAAATACATATGACATTTGAATTAAGTGAATAAATATTATATTTTATTGTTAAAAAATGAATTAATAAGTTTTCTAATAAAGAATAATTTTTATTAAAAATTAAAAATATAATTAAATATATAATTTATTTTTATTTTAAAAATATTTAAAGTATATATAAGAAAAATACATAAAAATATTTACGTGTATTTTAATCAAATTAAATTATAAAAAAATTACAAGTATATTTTTTGAATTATAAAATTATTAGACTAATAGTAATAATAATAATCAAATTGCTCTCCAGTTTATTAATTAAATTAATTGTGAATATGTTCACGAGTTTATAATCGTATTAATAGAGTCAAATTTAGTTTAGTTCAAACTCGATTCATTTATTTATCAAATTTTAAAATAAAATTTAAATTTAATTTATTTATAAAATAAATAAAATGTGAATAAGTTTATATCCAATCAAACACAATGATTTGTGGGAAATAAAAAGATGAATTTGATTAAATGGCTATAACCATGTGCATGTGATTTGTACTTTTCATTTAAAGTACAATAATAAAGAGAGTCCTTTTTCCAATATATATATATATATATATATATATATATTTTTAAATAGGTTTTAATTCCCCCACAATATATACATTTATATTTTGTGTTATTGTTTTGAATTATTAATATGAAAATAATAGTTTAAAGATTGAATGCTTATCTTGTGATGTAGAAGATTATAAATTAAAATTTTGACATCCTTTTTAAATAGATATTTTTTTAGGGTAAGTTTGGATAATAAAATTATAATTAAAATTGAGAATTGAAATTTAATTTAAATTATGATGAAATTAGAATTTTGATATTTAAATGATATTTTAGAATTTAGATTTTGAATTCAAATTATCATACATTTTTAATTTTAATGTTTTAAAATAAAATTATGTACGCTTTTGACTTGCATAATCAAATGGATAAATAAAACATAATTTTGTAGAAAAAATATAAATAGACTGCAACTAATCTAAATACTTATCATATTTTGAACCAAAGAAAAACGACAATACATTGAAATGAACAGACAAAATCTATGGTTTCCTTTTTCAAAAATAGAATTTTCAATAAATTTGTGACATAAACACAAATACCCATCATTATTCATTAATAAATGAAATCAAGCACAAAGCAATACACTTTCACAGTAATTATTATTATTCATTAAAAAAACAAAGCATAATTATTGAATAATTGCAAATAATATAAAGAGTTCAGAAAAATTCAGTATTTAAAACAGCAAATCATCTAAATGAAGTATAAAATAAGAAATAAACTTCATTAACCTTAGTTTCTTTTATATTTACCACGTTTAATTTTTATAACCGAAACAGAATATAAATTAAAATTATACAAACTAGCCAAAGTCCAGATGAAATTCAGAGTAAATAAATACAAATGAAATAAAATTTGTTAGGGTTTTAAGTCAAGCAAATGTGATTACTTAAAACATTACACTATAAAACTTATATTATAATATATACTAGGATTATTTAATATACCAAACAAAACTTAAGCAAGTTCCGATCTTTATAATATCACATATTATAATTGGAAACTAAGAAAGAAATTTCTATTTTTATTGCTAAGGGCTCTTGTATTCAGATATATATACATACTTGGGATTTTTTTAGGACTTCTTGTAGGTGGTTTCGTCCCTGTAAGGAAACCTATCAAATCAATTTTCAAAAGTATGTTTTCTTCATATAGCTTCTCACTCTTGATTATACCTCTCTTGTTAATACCATAACTTTCTTTTCATCTTTTCCTAGAGTTTTGGGTTAAACTCATCTAATCCTTTAAGTTTATCTCCTTAGAATTGAAAATTTAATAAGAATTTTCTACAAAATAGGAATTCTTTTTAAACTTGAAATTTGAGACATTATCCCAACAATCTATATATGAGCTCAAATTTGATAATTCTTAAATTTTGAATCGTTTTCTCTGTTTAATTTTTCAATATTCATAACATTTTTTCACCTTGCATCAAATAATTTATTCTCCTTTAATTCTTGCATAATTTGTCCACCTCAAACAAAAACTCTTCATGCCACAAATGGCAACCATCTGATACCACTTATTAGATATGAAGAAGTGTAAGAAATTATGTAGAGAAATTATCAAATACAACAATATAAAAATTTGTGTAGTTCACCTTTTCTAGAGCTACATCGGTCAAGACAAATAAATAATTCATTATAGTATAGACAATATATATATATATATATATTTTATATAAGAAAAATCTATCAAAAATTATTATATGAGTCATAAGTCATACTCAGATTACATATTATGAAAAATCTTATTTTTCTTTAAAATTTCTCCCTTTTTAATTTTTAAAAATATATTCTCTTTATATAACTTTCCACATTATATGTTACTTGTTAACACGCATTCGATTGTAATTTTTCTTCCTCTTTTTTTCTCTTTTTGGAGGACTTCATTCCATATTTATTTTTTCTCTCTCCTTAGAAGATTTTTTATTGTATGCCCCTCTCTTTCTAGAGGTTTGGACCAAAGTAATCTAATCCTTTGAGTATATCTTCTATTTATAGAGAATTAAAATTTGTTTGTCAAGCCAAAAATCTTAAAGAAATTTTCTACTATATACGACCCCCTTAACAATAAAGTTAGTCCCGCCAAAACAAAAGGCCATTCATGAAGTTGTTGTTTTAGCTAAAATAAACAGTTTTGCAGGTGCAAATTTGCACCGTATACTGCAATTCTTGTTTCCCTTATTCTAAATTACTTTTTTTTTTTTTAACTATTGTGCCCCTCCAAGAATCTATCGAATGGGCTACTGTCATTAAATTAATGGTGCTGTTTTTTTTTTTAAAGATAATTAATCTGGTATTATACTTATATCTAAATAAACATAAAATATACATATATATGTGAGATTACAATTTGATATGTTCAGTTTTACTGTTTTTCAGTTTTATCCCCAATCTTAAATTTCTTGATCTGCTCCAACTTTAAAGTTCTGGTTTCGCCTCTGATTTCCATACTTATTGCGCTAAACATACACCTTTAAGAATTTATGGGGAAAATAAGAATTTCTTTAAATTGCATGTTAATAGTTTTCCTCTTAAATTTTAACATGTTATATTTTGTACATGTCTTTGATATTTATTTTTAATTCTATTTCATTCTTACTGTGATTTCTAATAATTAATAAGTCGGAGAAAAAAAAAAAATCTTAAAAGGTGTTAATGGTTGTTCTCAAATATATATATATATATATATATATATATATATTGTTGCATAAATTTTTTTACTGCATCTCATTGTCATAGGCCTATTTTGACATCTAAGGAGAGTAAGAGACGAAGACAAGAATTGCAAAATCTGCCCTGTCCTTCCTTGTTTCCTTTCCTAATCTTTGGGTGTCTGTAATTGAAGCTTGAAAGAAATGTAATATGGAGTAGCATATGGTAAAAATGGAGATCACAGAATGCTGACTTGAGGTGACATGTCTAAGAATAGTCCTAAGTTTTGAGAAAAAAATATTTATGCAAGCAAGGTAAGGTTCTGCCTCCCATTTAGTTTACAGAGGTCCCTGATGCTGTATATGGATAACAACTAAGCAGCAACATTATTGGTTTGGTTGTGGACCTTGTAATATATATATATATATCACATCTGCAGTGATAAATAGATAGATAGAGAATAATGTAAAAGTCTTTGGTTCATACTGTAGTCATTTCTAGGCTTGCAAAATATAGAGTTGAAATTCCTATCAAAGCTAAATTTATAAAAAAGAAAAAAAAAAGAATAATATTCTTCCCGTCTCAAATAAATATCCTAATTTTTTTTTAAATATATCTAATTTAATTGCCTTATTTCTTAATTTAAATTATATTTTACCTCAACATTTTAATAATACTCTCATATATTTTATTTTATATAATTAACGTAAACAGGATAAAAGAAAAACATTTATTATCTTTTGAAAAAAAAAAGATGATTGTACTTAATTAAAATAAAAATATTAAAGTAATAAAAAATATAATTGTACTTAATTAGGAGAGAGTAAATATTTAAATAGTCCATTTTTTTAATATTTATGAATTTTACAACTAAAATATTTATTTTGAAATGAAAAAAGTACAAAAATCATCATTTAATGTATTTTAGATTTTACTATTTGGTTCACATTTGGATTAATTAATTTTGAAATTCATAGAATTAAGCATGAATTTATATAATTTCTGGTATAAAAATAAAATTCTTAAATTTTAATAACATTTTTAAGAAAATTTATAAAATAATTTATTCATTAAAATAGGAAAATTCTCAAAATTTCACCTTTTACATTAGATTTCAAAATCTCTCCAAATAAAAAATTATAATAAATGATAAATTTTAAATAATTTATAAATTTTAAATATTATTTTTTATTAACTAAATAACCGATTTTAACATAATATATAAATTTTTTAAATCTCTCATTTAAATTTTATCAATTCAAATATCAACATTTTTTCTGATATAATTTATGTCCTTTTCTTTACTATCCCCCACTTTCACATGGAGAAGAATTATAGCAATTCTACTATAGAGCTGGCCAGATCTCATGTCTTTTTGAACTCTCAGTGGCTTCCTACAGGATTCTAATAGTTTATTGCTGGCTATTGTTATGTATTTTCAAAAATTAATTCTTCCTACTTGTCCCCTCTATTATTACTTTGTTATCAATTAGCAATTTCATTCTGTCACGAAATATGCATTATTTTCCACAACAAATCAAAACAAATAGTGCAATAACAGCACATTCAATAAATAAATATTGGAAAAATATTTTTTTATACAAAAAGAATTTCATAATTTAAAAAAAAAAAATTCAATTATATTAATAAGTTTTAACTCAATAATATCCAAATAATCTCAAGTCTCCACTTAAAATGTCAGTTGGAAATCTATTTGAAGTCAGAATTATTGAAAAAAATATGTATGAATAGTTAATTTTATCTCATTTAACTGATATATAAATTATTTCATTTAATTTAAATATAAATATTAGCTGATTTTTTACCAAATTAGAGTTTGTAGGTAGTAGCTAGCTAGACAGATAATAGCCACAAAACTCAAGTCTTTTAGTCCAAGTAGGTGTAATTGGATTTCTACCGTTGATATGGGGCCAGTTAGACTTTTTGCTCTTCATTATTTTTGCATACAGGTCCCAAATAGACAGTGAGACTTAAAATCACATTTCTGAATTGAGATCGACCCTTGATTTTGTGTCTTATGAACTATCAACATTAGAAATTGAACCATGATGTTGCATGAATTCAAGAAGAGGTTTTCATTTAAGTATTTAAGAAACATCAGTTAATGATATTACTAATATTCTATACTTACATCACTGTAATTCAATTTAATCTAAAATTAAATATTTATTTAGTAATAAGATTGATAATATCAAACACGATATAATAATACAAGTTAAACTTAATACGAAATTAGCGAATTTAGATTACAAAAATAATCGTGTCGTATTCGTATTAACTCATAAATTCGAAAACAATAAACTTAACTCATTAATATTCATGTGTTGTATTTGATAAAGTTGTTATTAATTAAGATTATACCAAAGTCTTTTAATAAGTAGGATTACTTGTAAAGGCTATCAATATCTGTATAGGAGTTATCTTATAGACTTCCTTCTGTATATATATACATTGTTAATCAATATAAAAACATAGAATATTCAGCAAACATTCATGGTATCAGAGCAAAACATCGTTCCTATCTTCTTTTTCCTCTCTATTTCACAAATTAAATTAAATTTACTATCTTCTTTCTCGTTTCTATCATCTTCTATATTCTTTGCTTCAGTAAGTTTTAACAGAATGTCTCTTGTTCCAGTTTCTCAATCTTTGCCACCACCAAATTTGGCCCATCAAATTTCTATTAAACTAAACTCTTCAAATTATTTACTTTGGAAAACACAGATGCTTCCCTTATTGACCGGGCATAATCTAGTCCATCATGTTGATGGCTCTCGAGACCCACCATCCAAAGTGCTTGAAAATGATACTCCTAACCCAGCTTTTATGTTTTAGTACCGTGAAGATGTTGGTTTTTTTTTTTTAAGTTGAAAAATTGCAACTAGTTAAGTTTACATTATTGATCATCAAAAATTAATATTTATACAGCTTATTGAAAACAGAAAGAGCATAAATAGTGTAACAGAAAATAAAAAATTATGCAGCAAAATTTGGTGTAATTAATTTTAAAAAATAAGAAAATATTAAGCCTAAAAATCCTCATGAGCAGATCCTTGACAGCTAATATCCCTTTTGTTGCTAACAGATCCTTGAGACACATTCAACACTCCTCCTTGGCTCTGGAGCTGTAAATTAAAAAAGATCCTCCTCCATAATTCCTGCTTTTGCTATTTGTATAGCTTGTGTGGGTGGATTATTTTGATTATCTTTGAATTTGCAAACTTTTGTAATATGCCCTGTTTGTTTGCAATTTCCACATAATGCATCGGGTCTCCACCAACAGTATTTCTCCAGATGTGTTTTCTTTTTGCAGTGCTTGCAAGGAGGATAGTTAATTTTTTCCTTTTTATTTTGTACATAATAAACACCTTCAATGACAATTTTATCTTGCCGAAAGGATCTTCTCTGCTCTTGTGCTTGAAGAGTACTCATTAATTCTGCAAGAGAAATATTAGAGAGATCTTTAGATTCTTCAAAGGAAGAGATTTTGGACTCAAATCTCTTTGGAATTGTGACAATAACTTTTTTAACTATTCTTTTATCTGGAAAATCTTCACCAAGCAATCTAATTTTGTTAACAATCAAAGAAATTTTGTTAGAATACTCGGTGATAGTTTCATTTTCTTGCATGCTAAGAATTTCAAAATCCCTTTTTAAATTTAAAATTTGCATTTGTTTGATTCGATCGCTTCCTTGATACTCAAATTTTAGTTTTTCCTAAGTTTCTTTTGTTGTCTCACATGTCATAATTCTGGAAAAGATTGAAAGTTTCTTTTGTTGTCTCACATGTCATAATTCTGGAAAAGATTGAATCTACAACTGAATTTTGGATTATAGTTTTGGCCTTATATTTTTTGGTTTTCTCTTCTGAATGAGCTTTAATTTGGGCAAGAGTAGGATTTGCAGGAAGTGGGTAGACAGCTCTATCTTCCATTACAACTTCCCAAAGATCATAGGCTTCAAGATATGATTGCATTTTCACTGACCAAATTTGATAGTTTTCACTAGTGAATAGTTGTGGGGCATTCAAAGAGAGACTGCTACTTGCCATGGTTAAAAAATTAAAAATAGGTTGTCAAATGAGTTTAAAAATAGGTTATGGTGGTTTTTTTTTCTTTTAAGCAAATTCACAGATCCTGTAAAATCAATGATAGCTCTGATACCACTGTTGGTTTTTTTTTTAAGTTGAAAAATTGCAACTAGTCAAGTCTACTTTATTGATCATAAAAAATCCATATTTATACAGTTTATTGAAAACAGAAAGAGCACATATACTGCAACAAAAAATAAAAAATTATGCAGCAAAATCTGGTGCAATTAATTTTAAAAAATAAGAAAATATCAAGTCTAAAAATCCTCATGAGTAGATCCTTGACATCCAATATCCCTTTTGTTGCTAACAGATCCTTGAGACACATTCAACAGAAGATTAAATAGTTTTGAGCTGAATTGTTACTTTAGTTTCTGAAACTTTACTTCCCCAAGTTGTGGGTGTCACTTCTGTTAGAGAGGCATGGCTCAAGTTAGCCACCATTTACTCATCTGGTTCACGAACGCAGATTCTCCATCTCAAAGGCATATTACATCGTCTAGACCGAGGAATCGATCCTATTCTGGTTTATATGGATCTTGCCAAACAAATTGCAGATTAGTTGGCAGCCTTGCAATGTCCGGTTAGTGAAGACGATCTAGTGGGGGCTATCATAGATGGTCTCAGACCTAACTATCACCTCTTTGTTTGTTCCTTGGATGCTACTCTTCATTCTATTTCCTATGATGATTTGTATGGCTTGCTTCTTAGTGAGCAGCAACAACTGTTGCTTGATTCTACTGTTACAGATAGCTTTACGCCAACAACCCATCATACCTCAGTCCGATATTCCCCACACACTAGTCAATCTCCGTCTCATTCCTATTATGGCCAACAGAATCGTGGTCGGGGTGGTAGAGGTTTTACTCTTAGAGGACACACATATAATGGACGTGGGACTGGTGGTCATTCATCCTCATACCATATGGAAGATTCTTCTCATTCAGGTACTGTATATCGTTCTACTACTATTCAATGTTATAATTGTCAAGGCTTTAGTCATACTGCAAAAACCTGTTCTAGTCCCAACCAACCCCAAACCAATCGAAACCAATTAACCAAACCAACTGCTCATCTTGCAACCACACTGGACCGGTCACTTCTCAAAATTGGATTATGGATTCTGGGGCAAACCATCATTTGACTGCAAATTTGGAAAATCTAACTTTCAGCAATGACTATCATGGCACAGATTCACTTACTATTGGTGATGGTAAGTCTCTCTTAATTTCCAAAGTTGGTTTTGTTGATGCCATTTTTAATTCTAGAAAAGTTCATTTGAATGATGTTCTTCATGTTCCTAAATCTTAAGAAAATCTATTGTCTGTTAGCGCTTTCACTAAAGCTAATTCAATATCTATTGAGTTCTTTCCTGATTTCTTTCTTGTAAAGGACATTCTCACGAGACAGGTACTTTATCGCAGCCATACTTTACACCATGTTATTGCAACTTTCCAACCAACAGTCTTCGTCACCTGTTCATGCTTTTGTGGCATCTTTATCTACTTGGCATACTCCTCTCGGACATGCTCATTTGCGTTCAGTTGTTTTAGCTTTAAATAATAGTAATGTTAAATTTGTCAAAAATAATGATTGTTCCTTATGTGAAGCATGTAATGTGAGTAAAGCTCACAAACTTCCTTTTTCCTTTTTCTAAATTTAAGGCTACTAGAATTCTTGAATTAATTTGTTCAGATAATTGGGGTCCATCCCCTATTGTTTATATTGATGGGTTTCATTATTATGTGATTTTTTTTTTTATCATTATAGTAAATATTGTTGGATATATTTCCTTAAGCAAAAATCAGAAGTACTGAATATTTTTATTAAATTTCGTCATGTTATTAAGAAATTTTTTGAAATAACAATTAAATCATTTCAAGCAAATTGGGGAGGAGAATATCAAGCTCTAACTCAGTACTTAGTTGAAAATGGTATAACACAACGAGTATCATGTCCTCATATACCAGAACAAAATAGGTGTGCTCAAAGGAAACATAGGCATATAGTTAAAACAGGTCGTTCATTGTTACATCATGCATCTGTTCCTTTTCAGTACTAGAGTCATGCTTTTGACACTACTGTTTATACCATTAATAGATTACCTACTTCTCAATTGTTGTTTAAATCTCCCTATGAACTCCTTTTAGGTACTATTCCTAACTATCATTAACTTCGTGTTTTTGGTTGTTTGTATTATCCATGGTTAAAACCATATACCAAAAATAAGCTTGAGATGAGGTCTAAAACTTGTATTCTTTTTGAGTTATAGTAAACTTCATAAAGGTTACAAGTGGTATGAACCATTCACTAATAGGTGAGTGGTATGAACCATTCACAGCCTAATACCATGATTACTGACCTTTTACCCAATGACCATAACCATATCTAGTTGACTTGCCAGAATCCTCACTTCGTGTCCAGTTCCACCTGTCCACCACCTCCAAACATACTCAATTCCACTTTCACACATCCATGTCCACACTCCAGCGTCTCACTTTTTGTACCATCCAATCCCTCAACTAAACCGCAACATTCATATATGCCTGTCACTGAACTACAACCAGAAAATTTAGTCGTTGATTTTACTCACTACAACCTTGCTCCAACTCTTCCAACATCACCGGAGACACAACTTGTTTCTGCAACACCTACACCTGAAACCAACCACGCTGTCCAACCCATTACTGCACCAGCTAAATAACACCAAATGGTCACCATATCCAAAACAAACAATCTGAAACCAAAGCAAGTATTTGATCTATTGGCAATAGTTCCATTACTCAATACTCCAACTTGTTACACTTAAGCATATGAAGATCATAATTGGAGACAAGCAATGCAAGAAGAGTATAATGCTTTAAATCAGAATGGCACTTGGGAATTAGTGCCTTTCAAGTCCAGTTATAATATCATTGGTTGTAAATGGGTGTTTAGAATCAAGCAGAAGCAAGATGGTTCCATAGATAGCTATAAAGCCTATTTGGTAGCTAAAGGCTATCATCAACGTCCTGTAATTGATTTTTCAGAAACTTTTTCCCCAGTAGTTAAGCCTGTAACCATTCGTTTAGTTATTGCTATTACAGTTAATTCTGGTTGGCAAGTTCGTCAGTTAGATATTTCAAATGCTTTTTTACATGGGAATCTTGATGAAGCTGTGTATATGTCTCAACCACCTAGATTTGTCGATTCTGATAAGCCCAATCATGTGTATTAACTTAAACGATCTCTTTATGGTCTTAAGCAAGCTCCTCGACAATGGTATAATTATTTAAGCAATGTGCTCCTTGGATTTGAATTTCAGAAGTCTAATGTTGATGCCTCTTTATTTATATATCTCAATGGGACTAAAATTTTATATTGCCTTGTTTATGTGGATGATTTTTTTATTACTAGCAATAATTCTACATTACATGTTACTTTTGTTGATTTTTTGAAGAGCTATTTTTAGCTAAAGGATTTTGGAAAACTGAACTATTTTTTAGGAATGGAAGCTTCATGGACAGAATCTGGTATGCTTTTAACACAAACAAAATATATTCAAGATCTATTGCAGAGAGCTAATATGCATCATAGTACACCTCTTTTCACTCCAGCAGTACTAAGTGAAAAATTAGCACTTGATGATGGTGATCCAATGTAGAACTTAGTATTGTTGGAGAATTATAGTACTTAAACTTAACTAGGTCGGAAATTTCATTTGCAGTAAACAAAGTCTCTCAATATATGCACAATCCGACAGAAAAATATTGGGTTGCAGTAAAACGGATACTCCGTTATTTACGGTCTTCATTGCATCATAGGCTTCTCTTTACTCAAAGTTCATCCACTCAATTACAAGCTTACTCTGATGCTGACTATGTGGGCTGCTTTGATGATCGCAAGTCAATTACAGGTTATGTTATATTTCTTGGGAATAATCCAATATCTTGGGCATCTAAAAAGCAACGAACAGTCTCACGATCATCCACAGAATCTGAGTATCGTGCCTTAGTAACAACTACTTCTGAATTGGTATGGCTTCAATCTCTTTTAAACGAACTTGGTTAACTAATCACTACTCCTATATTGTGGTGTGATAATATACAAGCCACATACTTAACTGTTAATCCAGTTTTTCATTCAAGAACCAAGGATTTGGAGGTGGACTTCCACTTTGTTTGTGATAGAGTAGCAAAAAAAGAATTGAAAATGGTATATATTTTTACTCATGATCAACTTGCTGATGTTCTCACAAAATCATTATCCAAACATAAAATTTTTGTTAATACGAGTCAAGTTGAACGTTTGTTCAAACCTGGTTCAACTTGTAGGAGCGTGATAAGGTTATTGTCAATTAGGATTGTACCAAAGTCTTTTAATCATAGTTGGATTACTTGTAAAGGCTGTCAATACCTGTATCGGAGTTATCTTATAGACTTGCTTCTGTATATATATACGTTGTTAATCAATATACAAACATAAAATATTCAACAAACATTCAGTATTAACATATTTAATTGAATATATTTATAATTTATAAAATATTTATATATAAATATTGATTTTAATCCTTTATAAAAATTTATATTTAATTATATTTTATGTAATAATATTAATTAGAGATAATTACTCTAGGATCTTTGTATTTTGTCATATTATACTAAAAAGTTCTTATATTTTCAAAATTATACTAAAAAATCTATGTATTTTGGTTCCGTTAAAATTTGAGATCTTTTTGTTAAAAATTCGTTAAATCAATATAAAAAGTCCAAATTTTTATCTTCATCACCACCACCGCCAAATTTAATAGTGTATATATAAATTAACTAAACCCTTTCAAAATCCAAAAAAAAATAATAATTAAATCCATAAATAAGAATAAGAACGTAACTTTCAAAACCCAAATCAAAATCATTAACAATAATAACCCCAACAAATCTAGAGACCAATCATCATGCCAATTATCATTGTCATTATCAATCGGTGGTGGACGTTGTGGCCCCACCATGCCAAATTGATTTGAATATTCGAACCCTCTCGCTATCATTTTTAACTCGATTACATCGATCCTCTCGCTTCGCTCTTCCTTTGATCATCTTCATCACTGAATTGCAACACAAAAAAATTCTCACTGACATAACCTTACCACCGGAGTTAACGAGTACAATAAGGAAAGCAGGTAATGAACTAGATTAAGACGAAGAGGGTGACTTCGCTACACTTCTTTATAGAAGGAAATCTCCAGTCGATTACTGACTTTCTCGTGACTCTAACAAGATTTTCTTAAAATTATTTTATTCTCAGATTCCGAATCTGATTTGACCCCAAACTCCGGATTAAGTCTTTCGGGCTCTATAGAGCGTTAGAATGCGTCTTTTGGTCCTCATGTGGGTGATTCCTCATCCTAGGCCTTGACACGAGACAATGTGGAAATAGGATTGGAAGGAGGGACTTTTGCTTTTGTCTGTGCAAAACCTATTTGTCCAATCGACGGTGATAGAAATAAGTCCAGTTCAATCCACTCCTTGTCACTGTAATTTGTGAAAATTTTCTTGAATTTTAGAATTTGGTTGAGTTGGTTGTGGGAAGAAGAGGGAGAAGGGGTATTTTAGGTATTAAAATAAATATTTTAATCAAAATTTGACTTTTGGGGGTTTAATTGACAAAAAAAATAGATAAAATGACCTTGTAGTCTAATGGAACCAAAATATAAATATTTTTTAATATAATTTTGAAAACACATTGACCTTTTAATATAATATGGCAAAATACAAAGGTCTTAAAGTAATCTTTATAAATTATTAATAATTAATTTAGTCTATTTGATAATTTTTAAATATTAAAATAAAAATTAATTAATACAAAATTCTAAACGTGTTATTTATATCATATCTTATTATCCATTAATTAAGTGGATTATATTCGTTTTTAAATTTTTAATATGATAAGTTAATTGTATCATATTTATATTGATCATTATTATGTGTATATCAATACGATCTGAACACGACCTACAAATAAAAATTGCCATCCGGACTATATGGTAGTATCAAAAGTAATTAAAAGTTCAAGTTTTAATCCTTAAAAAGGTATTAAAAGAGGTAATAATAATAATAATAATAATAATCAGGTAGGGACGGTCTCTCATATATTTCTCAAAGTAGTATATGGTACGTGACTATGAGGGTGTTTGGGTACAAAACATGTTTGATAAATACCGTTTTAAAAAAAATTGACATTTTTATCTTAAATTTTTTATATCTCAAAAAACTGTTTAGCATTTTTTAAATTTCAAAATGATATTTCATACTTATTTTAAATAGATCCAAACACCCCTTATGTATACATATCATCTATTCTCCATTCCCCAAAACTCTTCCTTTCCTTCACATGTAGGGGCCTAGATATGGTGTTCAAGAGAAAGTATAAACCAACTATGAATTTTTTCTACTGTAATTTGTTATTAGGTTTCTTATTGTTTCTTTGAGAAAGTTTAACAAGTAATCTATGGTAACCAATTTTTGTTGTGATTTATAAGAACCACTGTCTGCTCACTCTAAGGACTTGTTTTATGTTGATGCATAGTATTTTACCGACTAAACTTTTAAGTGTTGATTCTTTTAGTTAAATTCATATGACTTTACAATATCATAATATTTTATTCAAAACAATCATTGAATCAATCAATTAGAATTAATGAACCAACTCTATTTAATAGGGTTATATAAAAATTAATTAAATCGATCAAATCAAATAGATTCAACTCAATTTAAATTAAAAATCATGTTATGATTAGTAATAGTTTTAAATTTTTTTATTATAAATTAAATTTTTAGTTTGGTTTTAATTTAAAAAAATAAAAATTCAATTAAATCGAACCGAATCAATAATATAATAAAATTATATATATATTTTTAGATATGTACTCTTACACTCTTAAAAATATTTTTTAAAATAAGCTATTAAAATTTTATTAATATCATGGTGATTTTTATTTTTTTTATATTCTTAATTTTTTATTTCTCATATCGGCCATATATGTTAAATTATCATATAAATTAATAATATTATTAAAATAAATATTAATTGGAGAGTTGGATAATTAATTTTTATTTTAAAAAAATATTAATATTAATTAGAGAATTGAAGAGTCGTATTTCTATTTTTAAAAACTGAATTTATATTTTTTTAAGTGGGATAATCCATCAATTATTTAGATTATTCTTTTAGAGTAGGAAAAGAGTTATTTTTTTAAAATATGATTTTATTTTAATATTTATTAAACTTTTATGGTCTTTTTAATTTTTTTATTACTTTTGTCAAATTAATAAAATTAACTATCTAAATCGGGTTCAAATAACTTTAATTTAAATATTACTTAGTATAGTTAAGAGTTAAAATATTTAAAAATAAATTTGATTAATTTGATTAGAAATTTTTACTCTATATTAACCAAATCAAACCAAGAACATCCTTATTATTTAAGATATTATGTTGCTAATTGTTGTTTAATGTTTATACGTAAACAATTCAATATTTCAGAGGATGGATGGAAGTTTGTTCGGGTAAATACCAATTTGAGACTTTAACTATAATAATAATAAATAAAAAAAATGCAATGCAGGGCTCATGGTTCAAAATGGTCCAATTGGTCTTTTGTATTTTATTTTTCGACTAATTAAAAGTTCGTCCGTCAATTAAAATTAATAAAATGAAATTGTGAGATTCATTTTATATTTTAAAAATATTAAAATATTAAAATTATATTTTGAGTAATATTAAAATTAAAAATAAAAATAAAACCCAGATCTGGTTCATCAAAAGGGAAAAAAAAATCAAAATAAATAGAAACGAACATTTGATTTGTCCATGCAAATTAATTCATCTAATGAATTAGAAAAAGTAAAACGAGTTAGAAAATGAGCTACTGAATTTGGCTTTGCCTAAACATGAAAGCAAAAGAGAGAGAAACAAAGTTGATAACTAATGCTAAAGTATCAGTTATAACAGAACCAAACGGTGGTGAAAGATTATGGTATTCACTATTAAAAGAAGTAATTTGTATATCTATAGAGATTTGATTCTTTTATTGGATAAATTTAAAGGTTACACTTTTTAGTTTGACTTGTAAATTCAGAAACTAACTCTTTTTTAGGGAAAGAGAGAATTTTTATTCATGAATATAAATTACATTATTAACAATAAATAAATTATAAATCATCTTCTTGAATTTAACTAGAAAAATAATCTTCATACATAGAAGAATAATCATGTTGATAAAATAATTAATTCAACATAATAATAATAAATATGCTCCGCTCGATGATTATATTATGTCACAGTTTAAATTTTATATCTTCAAATGAGTTCGGTCCATAATAATAATAAATATACTTCGTTCGATGATTATATTATGCCACAATTCAAATTTTATATCTTCAAATAAATTCAGTGATAAAACTATAAATATCCAAATCATTATTCTTATCGAAATCTTTAATATTAATCTCACATAAAAATAATAATAACTTTAAAATTAAAAAATAAATATTTATTTAAAAAATAAAAACCAACAAACTCCCGTAAGAGAGAACAAAAACAAAAACAAAAAAAATAAAATACTAATAAATCTACACTTCGCAGATTTGTATTTATTAAAACAAATAAAAATTGTGAAAAAGTGAAACAAATGGGCTATCGCCAATTTTTTTTAGCTTGCCACAATCCAAAACAAAGAACGAAAGGAAAATTTTGAGAGAGAAACGAGATGAGTTTAACATGAACCATCAGTTAGACATTGAATTTTCTATTTAACACTTAAAACATAGATTTGAACCAGAGTTAACTGTTGGGACCAATTTCTTTTTCCTTCCACCAAGCTAATCACATAAACCTAGCCGAACCAATAGGAAAGTATTGGCAAAACGATGTAGGAGTAAAATAAAAAGGAGACTTTTGTGGATGGGAATAATTCCCACGTGGAAACTCCTACCTTTAGCCGCCAATGACCATGCAGCCATCTCATCCATTCACAACCCAACTCCTGATGTCCACACCACATACCTTAATCTCTACCGTCTGCATCATCCTCTCTGTAAATTCACCCTTCTTCCTCCTCATAATTACTCAAAATATCATCCATTTTCCATTATCATACCCTTAATTCTCTTGTCCAAAAAGGGTAATTCACTATTCTTGATTTTGTAAGGCAGAAAATGGATAATCATACCATACTAATTAGTACAGAATTGAAAGCCTTGTGAGGTTCCATTTTCATTATTGCTCAGTTTGTAAACTTTCTTTTTTTAAAATTAAATAAAAAAAAGGTTCAAAAATAAACAAAGTACTGAAGATAGAAACACAATACACATTGGGTTCTTTTTCTTTCTCGCAAAAATTTCACCCAGAAAACCTGAAGGGACTAACTCTATCTATAGTTTTCCCCCTTTGCTCTATTTTGGTTGGCCTTATCATTTTCATTATTCACTACCTGATGGAGACATGATCCCGATAAAGATCCTTCCTTCTCTGCCATGGTGGAGCTTGATCAGGACGAACCTGCACCCACCAGTGCTCCTAACATGTCCTCAAAAAAGAAAGAGCTTTTGTCCACTGCTATGAAGAGAACTAGTGAATGGTTTGCTTCTTTTTCTTTATTTAATAATAATAATAATAATAAAGTTACAAGCTTTTCTTTTCTGGGTACTTGTGTAATTCATATGGCACCATGAACTTTAACAGGATTTTTTCCCAAGAAATCCCCAGCGATGTCACTGTTATTGCTGGAGGAGCTTCCTTTTCTTTACATAAGGTTTGATTCTTTAATCTTGACTCCTTTTTTCTCTCTGTTTTAAGTATCATTGCACCTCTGAAAAAACAATTATTGTAGTCAATGCCTAGGGAATTTAATAAATCAAGAATCAATTAAGAAACTATTTCAAGTTTAAAGGGGGTACTATCTAGGCCTAATTGTATCCACAAATAAAATAATTAATGTGATATTACATTAATAATTGCTAGAAATAAGATTTCTTTTTTGTTGCTCTGATATTTCTGTGGCAGTTTCCATTAGTCTCTAAGTGTGGATACATAAGAAAACTGGTATCAGAATCTAATGATGCTGATCTTTCTGAGATTCAAATCCCCGATATCCCTGGTGGGGGAGAAGCATTTGAACTTGCAGCCAAGTTCTGTTATGGAATCAATTTCGAAATAAGTACAGAAAACATTGCTATGCTTCGATGCGTGGCAGAATATTTAGAGATGAATGAAGATTATGCAGTTGGAAATTTAGTGGCAAGAACTGAAGCCTACTTAAATGAAGTAGCTCTTAAGACTCTTGCTGGGGCAATTTCTGTATTGCACTTCTCAGAAAACTTCCTTCCAGTTGCAGAGAAAGTTAAAATGGTTAGTAGATGCATAGATGCAATTGCATACATGGCCTGCAGGGAAAGTCAATTTTCTTTGTCTGGTAGGTCTGATTATGGCAATGAAGGCGTGGGCGGAGTTTCTTCTGCTATATCTCAACCAAAACCCATTGTTGATTGGTGGGCTGAAGATTTAACTGTTCTTAGAATTGATATCTTCCAAAGAGTTTTGGTTGCAATGATGGCTAGAGGATTTAAACAATATGCTCTTGGACCTATTCTTATGCTTTATGCACAGAAATCTCTTCGAGGTTTGGTAAGATCCTAATCTGAAAACTTTATCCTATCTAATTATATGACTAATTATGCATTTAATTGTAAACATTTCATTTTCTTCAAGGAAATATTCGGAAAAGGGAGGAAGAACATTGAGCTAGAACAAGAGCATGAAAATAGGGTTGTTTTAGAAACAATTGTGAGTCTTTTACCAAGGGAAAGGAATGCACTTTCAGTTAGCTTTCTATCAATGCTGCTTCGCGCTGCAATATATCTCGAAACAACAGTTGCTTGCAGGCTTGATTTGGAGAAAAGAATGGCCTTGCAATTAGGACAGGCTGTTTTGGATGATCTTTTGATTCCTTCATATTTATTTACAGGAGACACATTGTTTGATGTGGATACAGTCCAAAGGATCATGATGAATTACCTTGAATTCAAAGTAGATGGACACCGACTGGGGTACCAAGCAGATGATGAGTATGTTTCTTCTCCACCAAGTGATATGGAACGTGTTGGTAAGCTGATGGAGAACTACCTAGCTGAAATAGCCTCCGACAGGAACTTAACTGTTTCAAGATTCATTGGCCTTGCTGAACATATTCCAGAACAATCAAGGATAACAGAAGATGGGACGTATAGAGCCATAGATATCTTCCTCAAGGTGCACTCAGTACCCAAATTTTATCTTTACTAAAATGCTTCAAGTTATTCACTTCACATTAATATGGATCTTTTGATCATTCAAACAATCTGAGTTGCAAAACATCAAGACTAATTCTTGACAATTACCCATAAGGAAATTAGCTGTCATCTTGTTAAGGCATTTTCTTTAATACATCTACAATTTTTAAAGGGGTGGGGATTTGCAACAATGACTTAATCTTTAATCCCAGCTTAGCCTTCCTATGCCGCTCACTTTAGTGAACTATAATCTAAATTTTGTTAAGGGTCAAAACAAAAAATTCATTAAGTTGTAAATAGAATGTAACATATTGTAAGATCAAAGATTTCCACATATTCTAATACACATACATAATATCCAGAGTCTCAGTTCAACTGGGAATATCTTCTTGAAGTGATCATGATATAAACAAATAACTATCAGTAGCTCTTACATTTCTCTTTTTGATCTGGTCGTCTCCTTGTAATTCTGTTAGGCGCATCCTGGGTTAAGTGACATGGAGAGGAAGAAAGTTTGCAGTTTGATGGATTGCCAGAAGCTGTCTAGAGGGGCTTGTGCTCATGCAGCACAAAATGACAGGCTTCCCGTACAAACTGTGGTTCAAGTGCTATACTATGAGCAACAGCGCCTTCGAGATGTGATGAATGGTAATATTATAGGTGGTGATCCCCCTGCAGTTCCTCCCAAAATGAGTTTATACTCCACTGGTATTTCTCCTGTTTCTGATGAGATCTCTAACCTTAAGAGAGAAAATGAAGACCTGAAAATAGAGCTTGTGAAAATGAAAATGAGAATGAAGGAAATTGAAAAATCTGCAGTAGGCATATCAGCAACAAATAGTCCATTTTTACCATCTGCTGATAAACCTCCTTTGCCTCGAAAATCAATTATAGATTCTGTGTCGAAAAAGCTTGGACGGCTTTATCCATTTCTGCGTGCTGAGGGTGACACCATTGCCAAAGGTCGGACAAAACCTAGCAAGGATAGGCGGCATTCCATTTCTTGAAACTTTGGCTTCATAGTCTTTGAGCTCTGCACTTCATGACAGTGTCTTGTGTTTTTTTTTTTGAGCTTTGTTTTTAAGGCAGGCTTGAGAAGACTAAGTAGCTGGCAGCTGTCTGTTTATTTCACTTTCTCCTTATACCTCTACTTCTCTTGTGTGATATTCTTGTAAATAACATTGTTATTCTGTGTTTATGTCATCAATAAAAAATTTATAATCCAAAGGCTAATTAATCAAACTGATTGCTTAAAGCATAATTTAATGTTGCAAACAAAAAGAGTTAAAATCTCAAGTTTAAGCATTTGTAGGAGGCAACAAAGTTTTAAAAGATCATAAAAACCCCAATTCCTACTCTTCTAGCATTGCTAAGGTCATGGCCAGCCCATCTCCTGAGAAAATGAGTTGACTGAAACAAACAAATAAAAGAACAATCATTATAGAAATTAGAGAATCCAATGCTGTTACTCTTATCAGTTTGCCTCTCTATTTCTACTGTAATATAATCCAAGTCTAATTCTTTCAATTTCAGATTCATGTAACACTAATAAATGTTTCAATAATAATCCGGGAAATGAGTCAAAAGTTATGAACTACAGTAAGACCAGAAATAACTATGCAGTACCTAGTAGTAGTTGTAGCAGCATTATGTGGGGTCTGTATGTATCTAAATTATTGAACCCTTTTGGATAAAGAGCTTTTGGAAAAGCAAGAATGGCTTAAGTGACAGGGCTAGCAGAAGTGCATGCTCATGTCTGAGCTAAAATTATCATACAACCGAAAAAGGTTGGTGCTTTGAGAAATCAGATAAATGAATTAATGAATGTTGATGAGGGATTTCCACTCTGCGACGCTAGGTCTCTACGCATAGTTGTTTTAGGACAAGCAGGCCTTATTAGATTATAGACCTTAATTATTGAGTTGGGAATCTGTTGTTTTTCTGGTGGCAGACAAACAAAAATAAGCTCCCTTGCTTCTATTTTGTGGGGTAAGGTTTCAAGTATTGGGTCGAATACTTGAATGTTGATTATGAAGAGCATTGAGGAGAAATAGGAATTTCTGAGTCACAGATTATGTATATTCTTTTAAAGGGATGCTAAACTAAAAAAAAGAAGACATTTTTAGAGTCTTCTCTAGCATATGCTTTATTCTGAAAAGGTAACCATGTCTCCCAAGTAGAGAAAACAATCATAGTAAATAGTAGGAATATGTGATAGAAATGGGGTACCCTAGTGGGCAAGGCTTCCTGCATTATCGACCTGAGTGAAGGTCAAACTAATGTATGCAGCCTTCCCCTAGCACATCGAGGAGGTTATTAGTTTCTATGGTTTCCCTGCTTGTTGAGTAATTTCTTTTTTATTTTGGTCAATGAAACTCCAACTAGAGCTCAAATTTATAATCTTACAATCCTAAAAACAACTCAATATTATGAGTTGAAACTCATTTGTTCTTGTTAAGTAATTTCTTTCATAGCAATATTGAGATATGCTCCAACATTAGTCCAGTTGTATCAGAAAAAATTCATCATTAAGAACTTCAACTGTCACGACCCGACCCCAATTGGGCACGTGACCGGCACTAGGGAACGGGAAAGCATAAGGCTTCCGGAACCCGTAGTAAGCCTGACTTACCACTAAACATTAAAACCAATAATATGACAGCTATAATTGCCACCAACAAGA
>CANXYC010333224.1:0-36875 GCA_948193065.1 Aleurites moluccanus | reverse complement strand
AATTATATTTTGGTGTTCATAATCTAGCTGCTCCATGGGTATGTACGGGTTAGCTAGGAAATGAACATGTATCCAAATGATGATACTATGATATGGAAAATATATGTCATAATTGTTATGATCCTGTGGGTATTGTTAATACAGTTAATTAAGAATATATGACAGGTTGTGATTGATAATGAATAAATAGAGATTGTATACATACATTGTATTGATAGGATTGATATGTCTGATATTGGATTCTACGGGTGCCGGTCGTCATTGGCATCTCCCGTGCCCTAGGACCGTCGCTGCTCGAGAGAGCGAGTCGTGACAAAGACCTAGGATTTAAACTTATATTTATTTTCAATACTTTTGGTTCATGTGTACTCCTGCAAATGTCCAAGAATGCAATGAATTAAAGATGACTCACCCTTAATTAAATCAAGTCCTCTCTCAAGGTAAATCACTCTTACTCAAGTTAACTCTGCGCCTATTCTTTTGGTAACAAGTATTAACCGAATTTATTAAATTCTAAATGAGCTTAATACATCATTTAGACGTACCTAAATCTCTATGTGATAACTTTTTTAAATCTACCAACCTCATGAATAAATATTGCACACTTACATATATAAAGCTCAAAGAAAATAGATTAAACCCAAGCAAATCCATCATAAAAACAAAGTATATATAAATCTACAAGCAATCAAATTAATCTATATCTAAATCCTAGATGGGAATTTAGTTACTCATCATGAAAAAAATGAAGAAAAGGAATAAATAAATTGCATTGAATCAATAAGCATATTTAATACAAACAGAAATTAAAAGGATTCAGAGTAAACTCTATGGAGAATTGCAGAAATTGAGATCCAATGTTGAAGATGAATCTCTTAAGGTTCAAATCATTCAACTCCCTTTAGTCCAATCCTAATCTGATCCTAAATTTAAACTAAATAATTGAGAAAAATACTACATTAATATCTATCTATTACATATTTCCCCTAATTTCAGAGAAAAAATTGTGTTCATATAGGCTTCTTGAAACTTTAAATACAAGATTTTAAAGGTTATGTACAGCCGCCTTGCAAATTAACATAGCTTGTGCCAAATTGGCACGACCTATGCTCTTTTTCTTTAAGAGATCCAGAAGTGATTTGTTTTACACGACATGTGCTCTTTGCTAAGCACAACTTGTGTTAGTCTTGATCTCTTGTTTCAGCCTTCAACACTTTGGCATGATTGTGCTTTCTTCTCAGCACTCTTGATTATCAATTTAGCTCCAAATTAACTCTAAAGTCACCAAGAATCTTGCATTTTCTAAATTATTCAAACAAGAACAATAAATGAGTAAATTGATGAAATTTAAATTGATTTTGCCAAAGAAATGAGCTAAAAATACATTAATTGGGGATAAAATCATACAAAATATAGGAATATATCAAGCACATTACTGAACGTAAAGGACACTCTTAAACTCAATCAAAGAGGAATTTAGTCTCATAATTAGTGTTTAAACTAGTTAGAAAATATCTTTAACCATGTATATATCCTATGAATAATAAATAACAAAGAGACATTAAAATTTTGTGAGGGATGCTAGTCTAAAAAATTTATTTTAATATTTAATATTAAACTTAACTCAACGCAACTCAGTTTTAATCCAAGTCAACTATATGGTTCTTTGTTTCTATTTTAAATAGTTTTGGGCCATATCTTCTGATAATTAAAGTGCATCTAAATCATATTATACTCCTCTTCTTCAAGTTAATTTAGCTCTACCTCTACCTTTCTTCATTTCCTCTATCATAATATGTTCAACTTTTCTAATCGGAGCCTCATTAGATCTCCACTTTATGTATCCAAACTATCTTAATTTATATTCTATCATCTTGTCCACAATAGATACTATTTCTATTTTATCTCTAATACTTACATTATAAATCTTATCCATTCTTGTATGACCATACATCTATCTTAGTATCCTTGTATTGGCCACACATTGTCCCTTTATTGTCCAACATTCACTGCCATATAGCATAATTGGTCGAATAACCGTATGGTTCATTTCAATTTATTGAGAATCTTGCGATCACATAAGAATTTTGAGGCAAGCTTCCATTTCAACCATCCCGTTTTTATCCTATGACTAATATCTTTTTCACGACCTCCATCTCGTTAGATAATTGAGTCCAGATATTTAAAATGTATGCTTCGAGACAATGCCACTCCATCTAAGTTAACTTTCTCATTATCTCCATTTCAACTTTCATTAAACTAGTAATGCATATATTTTGTCTTGATTCTACTTAACCTGAAACGCTTAGACTCTAAAGTGTTCCTCCATAATTCTAAGATTATATTACTCTTTTTTATGTCTTATCTACTAGTATAATATCGTCTGCAAACATCATATATCATGAGATTTCATCTTGTATATGATTTGTTAATACATACATAACCAAAGAGAAGAGGTAAGGGCTCACTGTGGACCCTTCATGCAACCTAACTGAGATAGAAAAGTCTAATGTGTCTCCTTCCACTGTGTGCGTACTAGTAATCACTTCTTCATACATATCCTTCAAAGTGCGTACTAGTAGTCACGTCTTCATACATATCCTTCAAAACTTGAATGTACCTAATTGATATTTCATTGCATTATAATACCCATCATAAAACTTCTCTTGGGACTCTGTCATAAGCATTATCTAAATCAATGAAAATTATATGCAAATTTGTGCTCAAATCTGTATATTTCTCCATCAGGATTCTAATGAGAAAGATTGCTTCAATTGTTAGTCGACTTGGTATGAACTCGAATTGGTTGTTAGATATTGATGTTACACCATATAAGCGATATTCTATTATTGTTTCTCACAATTTTAAAGTATGACTCATGAGCTTAATTTTCTTGTAGTTTGAGAAACTCTGAATGTCTTCCTTATTCTTAAAATGGGTATTAAATAACTCTTCATCCATTCATCTGACATTTTTTTTAAGTTAAGATTTTGTTAAATAATCTAGTCAACCAAGCTACTCCTACATCATCCAGATACTTTCATTCTCTAATAGGTACTCCATCGCGGCCATAGGCTTTTCCAACTTCCATCCTCTTTAAAGCTTTATTGACCTCCGAGAATCTAATCCTTATAGTGAATGTTATATTCTCTCTATAGTCATGTGGTCTAAGTTGACCATATTACCACATTGGCCATCATTGAGAACTTTATCAAAGTAACTCCTCATTTCTTTAACGTCCTCATCTTTTACTAAAAATTTTCCTCCTTTATTTTTGAGAAACCTTACCTGATTGAAATCTTAACATTTCCTTTCTCTCATCCTTAATAAATTATAGATATCCTTTTCAAACTTCTTAATTCTAAATTTCTCATACATCTTTTAAAAGGCCTATGCTTTTACTTGGCTAACGACCTTTTTTGCCTCTTTTTTCACTTTCTTGTATTGCTCATAAATCTCTATTATAACATTTTGGTAGTCTTTTGTACCATTCCCTTTTACTTTTCACTATGTTATGTGCTTCCTCACTCCATCACCACCTTTATTTTGAGGGAGGGCCATGTCTTTTAGACTCTCCCAAAATTTTTCTAGCTATTTTCTTTATCCTTAAAGCCATTTCTATCCATATAACATTGCCCTTCATGTCCAATTTCCATGCTTCCAACTTGAGAAGCTCATTTTTAAACATTACTTGTTTCGTCGTTTTTAATTTCCACCACTTTTTTCTATATGTCATATTTCTTTTATTCCTCCTTACCCTTCTTCTGATTTTGACATTCAAAACTACTAATTTATATTGACTTATTAAAGCCTCCTCCGGGATCACTTTGTTATCCTTACATAAGGTTCAATTTATTTTTCTTGTGAGAAGAAAGTCATTTTGGCTTCTATTTTACCTAGTTTTAAAAGTCATTAGATGAGATTCCATTTTTATAAAGTGGATATTTATTAGCATTAGATCATAAGCCATAGCAAAATCAATGATGCTTGTCCGCTCCTTATTTCTCATACCATAGCCAAAACATTCATGCACCTTCTCATAACCCTACCATTCACTTCCTACATGTCCATCTAGGTCTCTACCGATGAAAATAATCTCTTCATTTAGTATCCATTGCATAAGGTCTTCCATATCCTCCCAAATTTTTTTTACTTATACTATCTAATCTAATTTGTGGAGTATAAATACTAATTATATTCATCACTTCTTCTTCAACAACCATCTTAATAAGGATAATCCTATCTCATACTCTTCTCACTGCTACCACTGCATCTTTTAGTGATTTATCTAGAATGATACCAACTCCATTTTTGTTCCTCTCCTTCCCTGTATACTATAATTTGTAGCCTGAATTACCCACTTCTTTATTTTTTTTTTCTCATATCCATTTGTTCTTTTGGATGCATGCCACATTATCTTTTCTCCTCTCCATGGTGACAACAAGTTCCATCAACTTACCTGTAAGAGACCCAATATTCTAAGTCTCAAGCAAAATATATACTAAGTCTCAACTCTGATCCTCTTCTCAACTTGCATCTTCTTGTTAGGGATGGCAGTGGAGCGGATATGGGGTGGATATAGCTATACCCAAACTCACCCCGCCACTTAAATTTATTACCCGTCCCGCAATCTGCTCCGTTTCATGTACGGAGCAGGGCAAATAAATGAATATATTTGTTTACCTAATTAACCTATTTTTAACATATTTTCTAAAATTAAAAAAATAAAAAATAAATATAGAAATTAAAATTTCTCCAATCTAGAATGTTACACGGATTACTTTAACAAGATAACAACAACAACAATAAGTTTCTCTCCAAGTAAGTCTCTAATACTAAGAGAAAATTAAGCAAAAGAAGCGAAATTAGAGGGCAAGGTAGTTCAAATCAACTACATTACTTAAGATCTACACAAAGACCAATTCTAATACAAAAAATATTGAAACCCACTAGAAATTAGCGGATAGAAGTTCAAAATAAATAGAAAGGAAGAGGGGAGTTAAGTTACCCAGATGCAAAAACACCATACCGAATCATCAATCATTGATCCTCTTAGAGTATATATTTTCCCATCATACCGAATCATTAATCATCGATCCTCTTGGAGTTTATATTTTGCTTGATTAAAAATTCATGTCTCTTTGTTCATGCAAGTGGGCACATGTATTTATATAGAAGGAAAAATTATAAAATAAAACAGATATATATAAATTATAAATGAAAAATAGAGATGAAGAATAAATGGGAAATAGAGGTAGAAGAGAGAAAGAGTGAGAGAGGTAGAAAGCGACGCTGGAAATAAAAATGAAAGAAGAAAGAAAGAATAAGGTAGGATTTTATGTTTTAAGTTTTATCTTTATAATATTATTATTATTATTATTATTTGGGTCAGGTATAGGTTGGGTTTATGATAAATCTGAACCCATGATAGATATATTTTTTATAATCCATATCCACTTCACCATTAAACTCAACAAGTAAAATCCGACCCGAACGAATCGGATTACATAAGATACCTAACGGGTCGAGCTAAATTGTCATCCCTACTTTTCATTTTCTTTCCTATAAAAATGTCTATACACTGATCTTAGGGATGACAATTTTATTCGACCTGGTAGATACCTGGTTTGCCCCGATGCTAACGGGTAGGGTTTTACCAGCCCCATTTAATCGCGGGGTAGATATGGATATTAAAATTATTATCCATTATGGATTCTAATTGAGTTTGGGTTTAGGGTATACCCGACCCGATTATTATTATTATTATTATTATTATTATTATTATTATTACTACTACTACTACTAATAAATCCTAATACCATCTCAATTCCTCTAATATTAGTGAATTGATGTTAAGAATATTAAAAAAAAGTTAAACATAGGTTAATTAGGTAAACAGATATATTCGTTTACCTATTGCTTAAAGTGGCAGGGCGAGTTCGGATATGGAAATATCCGCCCCATACTCGCCCCGTTGTCATTCCTAACTGATCTATGAACTAATTTCTTTACTCACGTTTATTCATGATGTGGAAACTTTGCTCATTTAGCACCATATTTTGACGCCGACATGACGCGTTACTTTCAGAAAATGCTTTACACCCTTGTCTATTTCTCACAGCACTTGAACTTCAATGCAATGTGTTGTAAGTAGAAAACACCCCAATATTTATATTGTTTGAATCCATAATTATGAGATGAGACCAATTTTTTTTTTTGCTGACGGTCATCTACCCAACCTTTCTCCTGAGTTTAGAATCGATTAAATACGAGTAATTCATACTTAAGCGGAGTTATTTTAACATTTAATATTAATTTTTAAAAATAATGAATTAATTGATTTTAACTTATGTATTCATTTAACAAATTGAATTAGAATATACTTTTATTTAATAAAATTCAAATTCAATAAATTAATGCACTTATTATTATTATTATTATTTTTAAGAAGATAAGAATCATATGTTTGCTTCCAGTGTTGTTGCCTTGTTGGACTATATCCAATTCCAATATTTTTAGCTATATCTTAATCAAGATGAGATTTCACTTGTGCTAAGCAAAATATCATTGCCGCTTTCATTGTAATAAACGTTCTTACAGCAAAATTTGAAGATGTCTTTATGCAATTAGAACTCTTCTTAATTAAGCTTTGATAAATATTAAGAGAGTATTTGATAATATCATTTAACATTTAAAATTAAAATTTAGAATTTAATTATTTTAACTTGTTTGATAACGTTTGTGTTAAATATCTCAATAAAACTAAAAATTACTTAAAATAGTAAATAAAAAATTATTAACTTAAATTTTATATGATTAGATTTTTTAAATATTTTTATAATTTAAAAATAATATCATTTATTTTATTCAATTTTAAAATTCAGTATATCAATTTTCAACACTACATTTTCATTTTTATCAAATACGTCATCTAACCCTTTCCCTTTGTGATAAACGTATGGTACATGAAAAACTATGAACTTTCAATTATTAACAACCAAATTGAATTATTATTTAATTGTGATTAATTTATACTCTCAGTAACCTTTGATTAATTAGATAATTAATATATTTTTGTTTAACTTGTTGCCACAGCACATTATAATGACCTTAAATTCATCTTAATAGTCATTAATTATCTCCATGTATAGGACAAATAATAAGTGATTTTTATGAGGAGAATAGGTGCTGGAAAAGGATAAGACAATTAATTATTTGCGATGCTTCTTAAGTTTGTTTTGTTTTGATGTATACAATAATTTATTTACTTAATTTAATTCATTGGATCACCCTCCCAAGAAATTGGATATCTTGATTTGTCTTAGTGTGTATATATATTTTTGTATATATGAAATATAGATTAATACCCTCATTTTCTATATCTTCTTGTTTTAGGCCATCTTAAGATTTGAAATATGAAAAAAAAAAAATATTAGATAAGAATCATCCGTTATTTAAAAATTTAATTAGTTTGAAAAAAAAAATATTAAGAGATTAATTATCTTTTTAAACACGTATTTTTTTTATTTAAATATAAGAGAAAAAGAAATTTTATTATTTATTATTAAAAATAATTTTTTATAATATAATTTTATCTTAATAATTAATATCTTTTCTTATTCTATAAACTTTTAAATAAAAATATAAAATTAAAAAAAAAAACTCTCAAAGGATCTGTTACGGAATAAATAAGATTAGATGGGATTAAAGAAAGATAAGACTAAATAATTTTCTTTATTTTGTCTAGTGTATTACTATTTGGTATGAAATAGATTAACCAAGAAGAAATATATTATAAAAATTTAAAACAACTATAATACTATTTATTTATTTGCTATCTTCTATTTAATTTTTTTTTTCTTAAGATGATATAAAATAATAAAATAAAAATAGAAGTATGAAAATATTAATTACAATGTGCAAAATATATATTTTAATATTAATAATTATTATTTTTATTATAAGAGAAAATTAAATATTTATTTTATATTATTATTTATATCATATTAAATATTATTTTAATTCATATAATTTTAAATATTATAATTTTTATTTTATTATTATGTTTCATAATATTATAAATGTTATATTAATTCTCAATAAATAAATAATATTTATATTAGCTGTTATATTATATATTTAAAAAAATTAGTTAAATTTATTTTCTAGGAAAAAAAGTTAATTAATTAAGTTAAATTAAAGAGAAGATAAAAAGTGATTGTTAAAGCAAGTTTCTCCTATTCCAAAGTGTATTAACATTTAAATCTAAACTGGGTTTGAACAATATAATAGGCCTAATTAGCTGAGTTTTGACAAAGGCTTTAAGAATTTAGGCCCGATTTGGCCCAACATGACCATCGGACGAGTTTAACCACTCCTAATTATCATTAAATTGTTTTATGATAATTGAATTTGAATTGGTAATTAATCACAAACTAGAATTCAATGAAGGTATTCCTGGAAATCAATTGGAAAAGAAAGGATACAGATTTTTTAACACATTAAATAATCTTATTGCATTTACCGGTTAGTTTGGCATTATATGCATATTTCATATTGGATCATATTAATTTGGATAATGTCTCAAGTTGGAGTAAGTCTTCTTCTCTACTCGTAAATAAAAATAAAATAAAATAAAACTCAAGCACTTTATGTAAAATTTCAAATTCGAATCTTTTTAAGGTATATGTTTGGTTATACGATACAAAGATTAGATATTTGTATTATAATTCTTGTTCAGAACTATATATGCTTCATGTTGCTCAATCATAATAAGTAATAGCTACTCTTTTCAAGTTATTAATATCAATATAACAGTTATTAATATCAATCTAACAGTAATTTAAACTAGGTTAAAAAAAGAAAAACAAAAACAAAAATCAACCAGAAAACTACCCTATGCAAGTCATTTCTACTAAGAGACAGAATGCCTTCTATTTCTGGAAGGTGTAGACTTGGCTTCTTCTGGGTTAGCAGAACCAAGACTATCCGATGAATCCGAGCCACTGTTCTCACTCTTTTCTCCTTTGCTTGACCAGAGCTTGGTAAATATCTTCTTTGACTTGAGTAACCCTTTCATTTTGCTACTTGTGGCCTTGTCTATGCCATTTTTACCATCCCCTCCATTTTTCTCTGCATTTCCCAACCTCAAGGATGCTATCTCTGCTTTCAGAGCCTTTAGCTCCTCAGCTGTAGCTACAGCATCCCAATCTTCCTCAGGATTAGTAGCAGCTGATCTTGAGCTTCCATGAGATCCATTATTTAGGTCCCTGAGACCTTTAGGAAGATCAGGAGTGCTACTTCCTGATGAGGCAGCCACCCTGACCTGCTCGAAAAAGAGTACCTGCACAACAACCCGCAATGGCAGTCTCTCATTTTGCACCGCATGCATACAGGCATCAACTGATAGCTTCTTGCAGTCCATCAACTTGCATATCTTCTTCCTCTCACTTTTGCTGATCCCTGGATGTTCCTGCATCAACAGAACAAAGAAGCTCGAGATATTAGTAACCTCTAACCAACCCCATAATATGAAAGTGTTTTCTATCGCAAGGCTCTACTCCATTGACCGTATATACATCTGTGTTTCACTTTATGGCCAGCAAGCATGCAACAAGGTTCTAGTAGATTGTTTTTAATCAAAACAAAATATCAAATGGCAAATTGTTTCTGGAAAAAAAAAAATTAAAAAAAAAACTTGGGTGCCTTCTACATTGTTTTGCTTTAATTTCATTTAGTTTCATCTTAGGTTGAGACATTTCACAACTCATCAATCTGATATGATTATTTATATAAAATCTTCTTATTAACCTTATCCCATAATTTAGCACATATTGAAGTTTTGAGTAATTCTCACCCTGAGAAACATGTCAATTGCACGGTATAAAGCATCATGAGCAGGCCTGGGGATACCAGATACCATCTCAGCAAGCTCAACAAACTTCAACAAGGGTAGATTAGGATCCTTTGCAATTTCAGCCAGGTACCCATCTATCAGTTTTGCTACCATCAGCTTGGAAGCATCTGATAAAATACCATGTCCTCTTATCTCCCGTACCTCGTGGCCCTCGACCAATGAATCAACTTCAGCATTCTGATCTTGCATCAGAAACTCTTCCACTATTTTCTTTACCAAATCAACATCATACATGATACTCTCCCCTTCTGCTGCTCGTATCAAAAGATCATAGACAGAAGCCTCCTCCAGTTGCTGTCCTACTCTCTTGATTATCTGTCCCTTAGTTGTGTCCCCCAAGTCTACATAAATGGCTGCTTTTAATAACTTCAACAAAAACCCACAAGAGACACTGCCTCTCTCATCAGGCAACAGCCATACAATTGCATCAACAGTTGATCTATACTTTACTGCTTCCCCAGACTGGATCGTACCCTTGCTTAAACCTTGCAATCTTCTATAAGCATAAGCTTTCAAGGCTTCTCCAATCACATCACTAGAAAGTATAGCCTTGATTTTTATTGCCTTAATAACTCTTTTATACAAATCAATATCAAGATCACATAAATCCTCAATCCACCAATCCTTTGGCACTGAACGGTTTCTCATACCATTCACATTTTTATCATTCCCATTTTCCTCTGGTAGTTGCTTCCGGTTATAGCTATAAGACCAGTCAACTTTTGAAATATCAACACAGGCCTTGGTAGCTACACTATCAACACAGGTACACATTACCTTCAGTTCCTCACATAATGACAACAGTGACTTTGTGGTTTGCAGGACAATGATTGAATCCTTCCAGCTACGAAAAATGCTAGAACTAAGGAAAACATCAATTTTGTAAACAAGGTTCCCCTTTTCAATGGTCTCATGCATTCCTAAATATTCGGCTGCACATCGAGCCACGATAACATTGTAAGCATTGAGGGTCACAACCATACCATAACAAAATTTGGCACATATCTCAAAGGCAGCTGGCCCACCGGGAATGTCAGAAATGTCAACTTCATCAATGTTTTCTCCACTGGTAGTTGCAGCTGACTTCTGTAAGTGAGCACTTTTTGACAGAAGAGGAAACTGCACCAGATTTTTCAATTGTAAGCATCACAAAGATGTTGGTTCACAGCCCTACATGCATCAATTATGACAAGTTGGCTGAAGAACTCTATGCTGCTTAATTTGGCTGAAGACAGAAAATAATTCCTCTTTGATTATACCTCAAGGAAAAATTAGTTTTTGTTTGTGCAATAGTTTATAAAATGACAAGTTTCTCAGTTGAGAAAAGCTGAGGGAGAAGTACATTCAACTCCATACATTGCTTTGTAGTGCTTTCAGTCACTTCAAACAAGCCAAGCTTGGTTAGATCATTGTCCTGACATATGAGGACCAGTTTTGGTAGATTTTTGCGTGCAAGAGCAACAATAAAATTTCTGGACTAAAAGACAGCCTGAATTGATTTCATAGAAAAATCAAGATATGACATGCAATTCTAAGCCTAAGACAAAAGCTGAATACATGCTGGCTACTTCATATAATAACTCAATGCCGGTGATCCTAAGGATCCCTTATTCCTAAGCCTAAAATGTTTACCAAATTAGAAAAGCTATATTGTACCTTATGCAGATAAAACTTTGTATCCCCAATGTTAATGATGAAGTCAGTTGCCAACTCATTGGCCACATGCCTGCAAGTGAAATATAGAGCTTTCGTAAGTCACTGAACAGTTCTAAATTTCATATGTCTCAAAAGTATATGTATTTTAAGAATATTAAGAACTTAAAACAAGTCCATATAATATATATCCATTTGCCAATGGCAGAAGGGGGTGATCTAATCATTCAAAGAGCACCATTTATATATAAAAGCAAAATTAATTATGAAAGTAACATTACATGGAGACAGTATTGCATCATATGCAAAACACGCCCTTAATCTACAAAGTAAATATTAAAATAGAAATTATAATCTTTACTGAAAGAAGCCATTCACATCCTTAACAACAGAAATGACAAAGTCTATGTGCAATGCCTACACAATTACAGGGCAAAACAAGATCCTTCCTAAACTTCACGGCAGAAAATGTTCAGATAGACCCAGTAACTATACAAATGGTATTAAGTTAAATATTACTAATGTACTAGGAAAATGAGATCCAAGCAAACTTCCAAGTTGATATGTTGGAGATCAAGTTATCCTTGAATCTTCAAGAAGACTTATTCAGCTGACAGTTTTTGGCTTCATAACAATATATACGCTAATTCAATTGAACTTCTTCACATCCTTCTTTTCCAAATCCTATTATAGATTTAGCAATAAAGTCAATCAATTTCTGAAATGCCTTATTATGTCTTTCCATTCATATATCATGAAATATTGTAATGGCATTCACTTAAATACTCATAATCTGCCCCATAGACCAACAAACACTAGTTAGATGCTTGAAGCAGAAATCATAGACCAATTAAACTCACAATACTGCCAACAAATTTCAAAGAAAAGACCATCTCAATTTACTAAGTGAAAAAGATATTAGCAGCTAAGGAAGCAGAAAAACTCCCCGAGAATTTGATTAGCTTGTAGTGATGCAAAGGCAAAATGATATTGCAGAAGAGATGTTGCATACAAGAAACAAAAGCTACTAAAAACATAATGGTGATAACAATAATTCCCACAAGAAATTCTGGCAAGGAAATTCAAAATAATGTGGATACCTGGTATTGTTTGCATTTGTCTGAAATGAATCTGGCTTTGAACCAAGTTTCATGAACTTCATTTTGATGGAGAAAAAGATCCAAAATCTCTTGCCCCACGTCAAAAGAAAACCTCCCCAACTACTCAACTTATCACTACTAAATCAGACAACTTATGGATTATACTCACTACCACACATTCTCAATTAAACAATACATGACCACAACTCGAGGAGAAATTCCCTGAATTGGAAAAGAATACACCAGGTGTGGGGACCGAATTCCTGAATTTTAAGAGGCTCTCAAGTCTTCAATGAGAGTCAATAAAGATCTAAAATAAGGTCTGAAAGATATATATTACAAAAGGTATGACCGAATCTTGACAGCAACCGAAGCAGGAAGTGTGACTAAGAGAGAGAGTGTGTGTTTTGAAGGACAATTGAGAAGATGGGATTGAGCAATTTTTTTACGAAAGGATCTCTTATAATTCAAGAAAACCAAAGAAATGGCTGTTGCCTAAATCGAAGGCAAAGCCCACTGAGCCCGGGCTAATGAATCACCCCAGGAGACATAGCCAACAGGCACTCAGCACTAAACAATTTACAAATTGAAGACACACCACAAGCATAAATCTGACTCCACCTCACTCCCTCAGCATTACTTTATTTTTCCTTTCTCTGATTACTCTGTTACTTTGTTTTTCTTCCCTTTATTTAAAGATTCATATCAATAAGACCTCTTGACCCTAACTAAAGTTTCAACTTCCAAACTTGACATGTATAAACAATTTGCATTTATACCTATATTTTTTTTTTTATAGCTTAAGTTTGAAAACCTGCAACAGAAAACAGCATCTTTGGTATCAGTTGAAGAAGCCATCAAAACAGTAGACAGCAAGCATCTATCTTTAATTTTATTTTAATTTAATCTATTCAAGAAATGTAAAGGATGGGAATAAATGAGAGTTGCCCAAATTAAAGATGAAATAATAGCGAACAATCAAATATCAACTACTAACAACAAAATCACAAACACAAATGAAACTGAAATCTGTAGAATATAATAGAAATCTACTTAAATATTCATAACTGAAGATCAAGTTAAGCTCAATCTAAAAAAAGGAAAAAGAAAAAAAAATCAACTTAAGCTGTTATAATGTAAAAGCCCCCGCCCCCCTAAACCCCCAAATTTTGGACCTATAAGCCATGGATCTTTGGACCAATTTACCATACAAAAAGGTTCAAATAAAAAAAATTATGTTACTGATAGTATTGAATTATGGACTTAATTTAGACCTAATCTAAAGAAATATTACAACCATTGACTCATTGTTTCTCTCGATAGTGACCTTGTCAAATTTTTGTATTTAGAACTTTATTTTAGCAAATTTATTTGTTTAAGGCGTGATTCTAATTATGGTTAATTTATTTAATAATATAATTTGATGATTTTTTTATTTTCGGTAAAAATTATCATTTTTTTACTTTTAAGATTATTGAAAGTAATTTTTTATATATTTTATTAAAATCTTAGGATTTAATGAGATTATAATTTAATAAAATTTATCTTTTTCTTTGAAAAACAATTAATTTTAAATTTGTATATTCCTTTCAATCAATAAACTTTGGTATTTAATTATCTTATATTTACTTGCGGATTAATAAATATTTTCACTACATAAAACTTAGAAAACCAAACAATAAGTGCCCAAAGCCACTCTCGATGTAAACTCAGCAAACCCCAAGAACACCAATTAATATACAATCTAGGAAAGGCAACGAACAATACGCCTAACTCCTTGAACCAATGAAGATAAAACAAGAAACCCATTTCAACAAAAGAGTATAAAATCACCCAAAAACAAAGCTTGGAGACTGAAACTAAAAGTAAAAGCAAAACCCATTAACAAACAACAAGATAGAGATCTCAAAATGCAACCCATAAAGAAACAAAATGAAAAGAAAAGAAACTCACCCAAAAATTGCTTAATGGTATACACGAGTCCAGAGAGGCAAAACCCATTAACCAAGACAAAAGAAACCAATCCCAGAAGTAAACCCAAAGAAATGAGCTGTCATTCGGATACAGAATCCAAAAAAAGGGTAAGCTGTTAAGAGATGTTCAAAGAGAGTTGCTTGTACTAACATTACTAGTTTGTGTAGTACAATTATAGCTCAAAAAAGTTTTTTTTTTTTTTTTTCTTTTGTTCACATTTCTTCTTTAATTTTTTTGAGGAAAGTTTTGGGAAGGCATTTAGAGGCAATGCTCATGACTCATGACTCAACACATTTACTGAGTTATGCACGCGAAAACTGACACAAAGCACAGAGCTTTTGTTAATCCCAGACCCAGTTTCCACTTTTCTCTTCTCTTTATCATTAAATAACCAAAACCAACCTTTGTTTCCTTCCTAATTAACACAGCACTGTGTTAGTCACCACCCTCTACTTCTTTTCTAGCCAAAACTAAAATAGCTACAGGCCTCTAAGTAAATAACATGTTCTTTGAAGTGTGATTAAAGTACCCAAAATAATAATAGACATTTAATTTTCTGTTTGTCAGTGTGTATTGTGTACGTATTAGGAACTTGATTATAACTTGTTCATATACTAATTTATATATATTAAGGATAAGACATTGAGTAAAAGTGTGAATACTAACTAAGAATTAAATAAAATTTAATTGAATCTTAAATAATATAATTATTAATGAAAATTTTATATTTTATTAAAAAAAAGAGAGAGATAATTATAAGTTATTTGTTTCAATTTCCTTGTAAATTTTACATGTGGCCTATAGCTGCTGAGTATACATAGCAGAATGATTTAATTACTTGTTGTGATCACTTAAACTGTTTGCATCAACAATTAATAATTATATATTTTGGATAAAAATATTTTTTCAATTAGCAAATATTTCAATTGATAATTATAATTATTATTTATTATTAAATTTTATCGATTTGAAAAAAATAAATTAGTAATTTATATTTATTTAATAATCAATAATTTTTTAATTATTAATATATATATTTTTAAATCATAATTGAGTTTTATAATTAAATATTTAAAATATTAATAAGAATTAAATTACTTGTCTTCACTTGACATGAACTTTTAAATTAATAAAAAGCACTCATGAGAATTAAATTAGTTAGGGTAATATGACTTTTTAATTAATGAAAAGTAATTAATTAAGAGAACGAATAAAGATAGTAAATGAGCAGTTTTTATCTGCATCCGATTCTATTATTTGTTTTTTTTATACCACATTTCTTATTTTATAAATTTTTTTAAACATCATATCAATTATAAAAAATATTAATTATTTAAATATTAAAATAAATAATATAATATTTTAAAAATATATAAAATAAGTGATGAAATACAAAATAACACAAATAATTAATCTGCATAAGCTGACGAGCTGTTTAGTAGTACTCATCAGACACAGAGACTGAGCAGCCAGTAGCAATAATCTAAATCACATTAGCTTGTGTCGTTGCATAAAATCAATAAACCAATAAATTTCAAAGTACTATTAATTTGGTAGTTTTAGATTTTTATTATTAGAATAACATTAAATTTATCATAAAAAATTTAATGGAAAAGGTATTGTATATGGTGGAATTAAATTAAATAAAATAATTGAGGAAAAAGTTATATGATGTTAGATTTTTTTTAAGAGAAGTTATGTGATGTGATTAAATAATTCCAGATTTTAACCTATCATTTTATATAATAATAATAATAATAGTAGTAATAATAATAATAATAATATTCTAGTAATAACTAAATTTTTGTAAAAAATTATAAAATAATATTTTTTTAAAAAAATCAACTCTTGCTTTTAGTATAACAAATGTTAGATTTATTTGTACACCGAGATAATCGAGATATAATTTAACGGTTAGTATATATTATTCTAGACAATAGATTTAATATTAATTTTTCCTCTCTAATAATAAAAAAATCATTATTTGAAATTTATTATTAAAATTAATAATTAAGAGTAAATATATACTTTTAATTATATATTAATAGTGTTATAAAATGTTAATAGCACATTGACATTGTTATCAAATATATATAAGTGTTATTAAAATTTATTAAAAAAAATTAAAAATCATATTATTTATACTTCCGACTAAAGCATAAATTAGTCAGATTTTATAAATTTAGATACTATGTGATTATAAAAAAAAATTACAATATATTCTTAATTTCACTAATTATTTTTTTTTACTTTGACTCAATTGATTATTGACCTAAAATTTTGATTCAGCCATCCCATACAAATTGATTTTTCTAAAAAAAAAATGGCAATAACTTGCCCAGTTGCCAGCCTTAAATTTTAGATGCTGAGAATCACATCCAACTCAAAGGAATGGTTTATTATAAAATTAAAACAAAAACAAATTTCATATTCCATCCCATCGCATCCCCATAAAAGTGCTATATTTCTTTAAATCACCACATTTACATTTTTTGTGGTCCCTAAGCCATTCCCACTCCTTTATTTATTTATTCTCTAAAAAATATTAAAAGGGTATCTAACACATGGTGACCAAACCAAAATACCAAACTGATTTAATTACATATTGTAAATTTTTGGGAGGGAGAAAACTGTATCAAAAATTTTAATTTGCTATGGTATTGGTTATTATTGTATATCCAAACCAATAACTATATCATACTGAACTTTATTGAATCGAATTAAAAATATCAAAATTAAATAGAGACGGATCTTTATAGAAATATGAAGAAACTATTATTTTTAAAATTTAAAAATTTCAATAAATATTATATTTATTTAAATATTTAAAAAATTAATATATTTTAATATTTGATTCCCCAAAATTGAAAAAATTTAAGCAGTATAATGAGCTTTTTTTTATTTGGCTCTTCCAAAAATAAAGTTCAAGCTTTAAGACTATTACATAGTTATTCAATAAATTAATAATAATAATATGAATTAAATATATATCAATTAATTAAAACTCAAGATTTGAAATCGATTTGGGATTGAAAAGGAATGTGATTTTCTCAATCTTGTTCTTTCCCTATTTTCCACATAATCAAAGTTGGAAAGACTTTTTCTTTCCTAATGAAGGTGAACTAAACGTAAGTTACTAATCATATAATTTCTATAAAATATAAAAGGGTAAAATAGTCTAATTAAATAATAAATTTATTAATGGAGTGTCAAAAATATATTGGGGAGTATTAATAGCGCCTCTCTTTATATATTACACTAATTACATATTAATATTTTATTTTATTACAAATATATCTATTATTTTGCCCAATATAAAAATATTAAAATCATTTTCACACTCACATATTAAGTATAATATATATATCGAGTGTATCTAAATTTTTCCCATTATATACATCATAGAATTTCTTTTTGATATAAAATTAAATCCAACATCAAATCAGTTATATTTTTCGACTATTAATTATAATTATATCAAATATTATAAATATAATTCAAATTAAATATAAATTATTTTAATTTTTAAGATTTCAACTGTATTTTTATCACTAAACTGAAGTTTCATCCTCACTTTTTTATTTTTTTTTAATATAAAATAACAAACAAAAAAAACTACTTTACATGAGAAAGCTCAAACAAAGTGAAATATTGATTAAAAAGAAAAAAAAAAAAAATTCTTAGTCAACAAGAACCAAAATTTGATTTCTTAAGAAATACTAGATTTCATTTTATATTTATCGAAGCTTTGATAATTTTAATGTTGATTTATAAATCTTGTGCATTTAACTTGTTTCTTTTTTTTAGTGTTATATGTAAACAAGTTATAAGCGTTTGTTATGATGACATAATAGTCATTATACGAAAAAACTTTAAATTTCATAATTTATTTTCAAATTCATTATAATTACTTAGAATCGTCACATATAAAGGGTAATGACCGTTACTATAACATAATAGTTGTTATTGATAATTGAACTATTACATCAAATGAATCTGTAAAAATTTAAAATCATTGGAATTAATTTTTGAAACAGATATTGTATTAAATACAACTTAAATGATTATAATTTATTACCAAAACTTGAAAGCTATAGATGTATAAAAATTTGAATTTAGAACAAGATTAAAAAAGATTTTTGCTAAGTTTATACAAATCTAAACTAAAGTTGTATTGTTCTCTTATTATTTTATTGAATATTTAGCTCTTCATTTCTTATTTTTTGTGTTCAAATTAGCTTTTGTTATGGTTAGCTATTTATACTGAATTTCTTATCTTTCAAATAACATTTATTTAAGTTTTAAAGAGATTTGTGAGTCTCTTATTTTTATTTTAGAGTGAACGTGAATATCTCATTGTAAAAGGACGAAATTTCGATAAAATTAATTATTGAAGATTTGGATTGTGAAACTGTAACTAGTGAAATCTTAATATTGATTTGATATTGAGAGTAATAGACGTAGGAAAGACGATTGTACTTAGAATCACTATAAATTGGTTAAGTATTCTCTATCTCTATATCTTTTTATAAATTGATTGAGTATTTTCTATCTCTATTTCTTTTGTTGCTCTACTTATATATATTATCATTAGTATCATATATAAGTTGTAAAATTGCAATAAAATTTTTAAATTTATTTTCACTCCCTCTAGAAGTGTTATCATAATGGAATAATAATATTATAAAACAAAATTAATATATAGTCCTATAAATAAAATTTCTCAAATTATATATGAAATAAAATAAAAGTCACTCACACCCACATGTTTTTGCTTGTTATTTGATATGGGAATTGATCTTATACTCAAATTGCCAGTAATTTCATTCGAGGGCATTTATCTCCCCAACTAGTATGAAATCCCTAATATTTAGGGGAATCATCTTTATAATCTACTAATCATAGCTTAGTGTCCCTAACCATGCCAGAGAAGAGCAAATAATAGGAGACAATGTAATAAAACTAGTGTACCCAAAAATAAAATAAAATATAATAAAAACTAAAACATAATTAAGGATCCAATTCAATTATAGCTGCCCTAAGTACAAGATTTTATTGTGATTAAAGATAGCTAATTGATGGCCAACATCTAGCTTAGTACTTTCTGCCTTTTGGCCTCATTAATTAATTAATTAATTAATTAACTAATTAATCTCATACTTCCAACTCATAATATATGTACTAATAAGAGAAAAAGAATATTGTACTTACTCTAGTGACAAAGTGAATCTTTTTCTTAATATTTTTATCAATTAATTATATTATTTATTATGATAATAATATACATATTTTAAGAAATTATTAACCTATATTTTTTAATAAATTTAATTTTAACTGAAATTCAAAATCTAAATATTATATTTATGTACACTGTTTGATAATGTATGTTATTTATAAAACAAAATGGCAATACATTGATTGTAAAGAGTTGAATGACACCTCATATAAAAAATAGTTTATATAATTTATAGCATTTTTCATTTAAAAGTACATGCATGCATCAAAATTTGAATTGCATTTTATAATTATTTTTCTGTAGTAAAATTATATATGAAAGGAAAAAAAAATAAAAAAAATTGTAGTTTATTTTAATATTAAAAAAAAATAATTGAATTGTAATTTTCTTGATCATTGCCCCCATCATCCACATGGCTGCTAATGTCATCTTGTCTAACTAGAAGACTTTAAAAATTACAATTTATAAGTACTATACCCTAACCATTAGTCAATTTTAAGCACATCATTGATAGTTAGTGGATTAGATTTAAATTGAATTAAAATTTTTAAAAAATTAAATTTAAAATTTAAAATTTAAATTAAATAATTTAATCGGCGCATATTTTGATTGAATAATTTAATTAAATTATATATATATATATATATATATATATATATATATATATATTGGTTCGATTATTTTAAATTTTTAATATAAATCGAATCGAATCAAACTGAATAAATTAAAATTTATAAAAATTTAAATTAAATTAAATTAAATTTTAAAATTAACTGAATTAAATAAATTAAATTAAATTTGATTATACTTTTTTTTCCCCTTAATCATTGATGCATGTTATACTTCTTTAATTTAATTTATAATTTAAAAATTTATGCACATACATCAAGTGTAAGAGCTTATATAAGTTTGTTAATGTATTTCTTTATCTAAATTTGAGCAAATCTCTGCCAAAATTCTGACTCAAAGTCCATGTTGAATTTTTTTATTATTATTAATTTTGCAATGTAAATTGTGCCACGTGCTGTTGGGTTTTGCTACGTCACAGTTCACGAGCTTACAATTCTTTTTTCTTTTCTTTTCTTTTATTTATGTAGTAGGAAACTTTTAAGAGATCGATATTAAGAAAATTAATTGATATTCAATTATTAATTTTATAATTAATTTACAATTTATTACATAAAATTAATTTCCTAATCTTCAATTTTCACACTGAATAAACAAAATTATCTTTTATTTTTCTCAATCTTCCCACATCATAAATATTGATATGCATTTTATGCATTTATTTTGATTTTTCATATTTAAAATGATAATTTTTATAATTTTAGAATTGTTTTTGCTTTTTTTTTGAAAAAATTTAATTAATTAAAATTTTAAGAAATGAACTTCATTCTTTTTAACATACAAAATTGGATATAATTGACTTGAAAATAAAAAATTTGGACCTAATTTAATTTGACTTTAAAATTAATTTTGAATTGAATTATAAAAATTTAAAGATTAAATTAATCTTAAAATTAATTTTAAATTAATCTGACCCAATATATATAATTATAAAAAAAATTAGGGATGAATTTAAAATTTAGTTTTTTAAAAAAAAATTAATTTAAACTTTAGTTCAATAAAAAATGAATGAGAAAATAATTAATTAGGTTTAGGAGCACCACTAGTAGTAGCATCATCCCCATGTTTTGCGTTTGTTCAGCCGAAATTAATTAGTCACATTGCAGACATTAATTTGAGTTAATTATGTTTTAAGAAATACTATGTTAATATGAATTTATAATTAATAAAAGTGTAGGACCATCTCATCAATCTGGGAGTTAATTTATATTTCAATTCAAATTGAAGCTTACCCTAAGAGTGCTATATCACCTTAATATTCTCAATAAATTGAAATGTGATATGAAAAATAAAGAAAATAAAAATAATAATAATAATGTAAAAGAGAAAAAATTATATTATCTTATTGGTGTGTATTACAAAATAATATGAACTCATATTTATAGAGTTTATCTTCTTCATATGTTACAATATATATAAATCAACCATAAATTACAACATAAATGGTACAATAAAATTAAATTTAATTACAAAACTTATGAGTAGTGGGATAGATGAATAGACATTCATATTTATCTATATATTTATAATATTCTCTCTTGGATATCCATATTTACAAAGAATATGCATTATTAAAACCTTACTAGTAAAAACCCAGTGAAAAAAAAAAAATTAGTTGCAAATGGTATACTGCCTCATTAAAAACCTTACCAAGAAAACCCAATGGGACAAAACCTTTAGTTAAGGGAAAAAGAGTACAGTATTAAACTCTTCCTATTTGCAATATCACTGAAAATCTTTAAGGCGTCGCATGCCAATATTATAGATTAATTTCTTAAAAGTTATAGTGACTGAATAATCATTGAACTATTTAATGAATGTGTTTTGTATATAAATTTGTAAATGAATTTTTTATGTATAAGTTAACTGATAAATAAAAATTTCTTTTGCCAAATATTAAATTTGTAATTGAGACATAATTTTATTTTTTCAAAATAATTCATTTCAAATTTTTTTTTCAAACAATATGTTACTTTTAAATATTATTGAAAATTTTTCAAGAATTTCAATAATATTCAAATCATCAATATATACAATAATTATGACAAATTCATATATAAATTTCTCTATTGTATTGCTTTAATATTCTACTTTGAACAAATATTCAATAAAATGAATTTACCATATGGGCCCAAATTGTTCATATAAAAATCTTTGTAATTTAATTTAATAAATTTCTCGAGAATTTAAATTATATTTTTCTAACATTTTAAATCTTTCAGGGATTTTCATTTCATTATCAATTGAGTCATATAGGTAAGTTGTGACTATTTCTATTAGGTGCATATCAATTCTTTCATAATAGTATATCTTTTCATAATTGATTTCAGGTTTCTGTGAAAACCCTTATGTAACAAGTCTTACTTTGTATTTTACAATTTTATTTTTCTCATTTCCTTTTTCGTACAAAAATATACTTGTATCTAATAGTTTCACATCTTTTAGTATTTGGACTACTGATCCGAAAATCTTACGTTTTTCAAGAGAATCAAATTCTGTTTGTATTGCATCTTTCCATTTTGGCCAATCAATTCTATTTATTGAATAGATTGTGGTTCAATATCATCATTTTCATTCATAAAAATATGTTACACTATATGCAAAATAGTAGCCAATAACTATTTAATTTCGGTTTATTTTTTTTCATAACTAATATAATTTATCAACATTTCTTTATTTTTATTAATTTTAGGTACTTGTATTTTTTCAGAAAGTGTATCTATGTTAGTATTTACATTTTCAATAAAATTATCTTTATTATTTATTCTTTTTCTCTTTCAAAAATTTTTATCCTTATAACTAATAGCCTTTCACGTTTCAAGCGTACTTAAGATTCATTAATATTAATATATTGTCCTTCTAGAATGACAATACAAATTAAAACATTAACAGCTGTTATATGAGATTTTGTTACTCATTTTAGATTAGCAAGTACATCCGACAATTGATTTGCTAATTTTTGCAGATAAATTATTTTATGAACTTTTTGTTCATATTGTTTTGTTATAGGATTTAGATAATGATGAAGTATTTCATATTATTGTATTTCTCAACTTTTACTATCTCTCCCTAATGGTAGGAATATTATTTCATCAAATGACAATATGCAAATCGAGCAGTAAATGCATCACCATTAATGACTCAAAATATTTAATTATTTATGGAGATTTATATCCAACTTATATTTTTAACTTTTTTTGAGGACTCATCTTAGTGCGTTGTGGTGGAGAAATTATGATATATACCGCATATTCAAAAATTATTAAATGAGAAATATTTAGCTTTTGACCAAAAACCAATTAATTGATTTGAAAAATCTTCTAGTTTTTCAATGGATTCTCATGTGAATTTTCATTTTTTTTTAATTATTTTTAAACCAAGATGACCTAACTTGTCATACCAAATAATAAAAATATTTGGATATGTAAACTTCTGGTTTACTATAAGATTCTTTTCAATTTCACTAACTTTTGTATAATACAAATTAGAGAAAAATAAAGAAGGATGAAAATATATAGATAAATGCAGATATCCATTCATCTATCCCACTACTCATAAGATAAATATGAATGTTCATTCATCTATCCCACTACTCATAAGATAAATATAGATGTTCATTCATCTATCCCACTACTCATAAGTTTTTGTAATAAAGTTTAATTTTATTGCACAATTTATGTTGTAATTTATGATTGATTTATATATATTGTAATCTATGGTGAAAATGAACCCTATAAATAGGAGTCCATATTACTTTGTAATATACATTAAGAATACAATAGAAAACTCCCTCTTCTACATTCTTATTCTTGTTCTTGTTCTTGTTCTTGTTCTTATTTTTATTTTGTTTATTTTTCATAATACGTTATCGGCACGATTCTCTCCATGATACTTTTCATAGTTTTCTTGTTCAAAAGATTTGAAGATTTTTCCCTGGATAACGTTGAAATATTTGAGGTTTGAAATTATTTTTCTTGGTGACATTTCAATTCAGGTATTTGAATAAGTAAATTCTATTTTTATGTATTATCATTTTATTTTTCAATATACATATAACATAAAATTTTTCTATTCTAATTTTGATATTTGTTTTTGTATATATTATAATATTTTATACTTGTTAAAATATAATTTAAAATAAAAAAAAATGATTTATATTTATGGTCTCATAAAAGTATAAGTGAAAAAAAAATTATTATAATTTTTTTAATTTAATCATGTATTGATAATGATAGTAAATTTATTTATTTTGATATTACAAAGTTATTCTTTTATTTCAAATATGTTGATTTTTGTTAGAATTAACTCTTAATATGTGAAGAATATTCACAAATAATAATATGTTAATATTTTTCATATATCGAATATGCTCCTACAATAGCAATATCGATAAAAAATATTATAAAAATGTTATGAATTAATTTCATGTATTCTGATTTAATCTCATTTCCTGAAATGAATGCAATAATATTTAATTGAATAAAATAACAAGTCGTTAATGAAAAATTCATAAAATATATTATGGTAATTTTATCTCATTCCCTGAAGTGGATGTGGTAAAATTTAAAGGTAAATATATAATAATTATTATTTTCATAAGAATAAAATATTATCATAAGAATACTTATTACCACCATAAGTAGGATAAAATTATACAGAAATAAAAATAGAAAATGTAGACAAATTTTTTTTTAAAGTAAATATTATCGATATGGTATGAAAAAAAATTGGTCAAATACTTGTCGTATGATAAAATATCTTATTGATATTTATCGAACATCGCAAAAAGTGAGAAAAAATATGAAGATAAATTTTGTCTTTAATAATAATGACCTTAACTATGATCATTTATATATTGCTCACATTGATGTGACAAATATATTTTTGAAAATATTAAAAAGGAGAATTGATTTATGGTGCGATAACTCGTATAATTTTAAAAATGTCAAATATTTTTCTTATTTGAAAATGAATAAGGCAATTATTTATAGTAAAACAAAAAATAATTGAAAGTTCTAGAAGAGCCAATATATTATTACTAAGAGGAACAACACTTATTATATATAATGCATTATTTTCTCCAAAATCTCATAAAAATTTATTAAGTTTTAAATATATTTACAGTAATGAATATTATATTGAGACAGTAAATAAGATGAATTAATAATGCCTCTATATTACAAGTATTATTTCAGGTAAAAAAAAAATATAGTGAAAAATTTTATATTATTTTCTATGATTTGTATTATACAAAAATTAGTAGAATTGAAAAAAAAATCTTATAGTAAACCAGAAATTTACATATCCAAATATTTTTATTATTTGGAATGATAAGTTAGGTCATCTTAATTTAAAATAATTGAAAAAATATTAAAAATTCGCGTTGAAATCCATAAAAGAATTAGAAGATTTTTCAAATCAATTAATTGATTTTTGGTCAAAAGTCAGATATTTTTCATCTAAGAATTTTTGAATGTGCAGTATATATCTTAAATACTTCACCACAACGCACTAAGATGAATCATCAAAAGATGTTAGAAATATAAATTGGATATAAATCTCTCTCAATAATTAAATATTTTGAGTCATTAATGGGAGATGTATTTACTGCTCAATTGCAGATTGTCATTTGATGAAATAATATTCTTAGTATCAGGGGGAGATAATAAAAGTTGAGAAATACAAAACAATATAAACAAGAAGTTCATAAATTAATTTATCTGCAAAAATTAGCAAAACAATTGTTGGATGCACTTGCTGATTTAAAATGAGTAACAAAATCTCATATAACAGCTGTTGATATTTTAATTTGTATTGTCATCCCAGAAGAATAACTTATTAATATTAAAGTATGCTTGAAGTATAAAAGGCTATTGATTATAAGAATAAAAGTTATCAAAAGAGAAAAATAATAAATAATATAGATAATTCTATTGAAAATGCAAATACTAATACAGATACACTTCCTGAAAAAGTACATGTACCCAAAATTAGAAAATATGAAGAGATATTAATAAATTATATTAGTTATGAAAAAAATAACAACGCACTAAGATGAGTCCTCAAAAGATGTTAGAAATATAAGTTGGATATAAATCTCTCTCAATAATTAAATATTTTGAGTCATTAATAGGAGATGTATTTACTGCTCGATTTGCATATTGTCATTTGATGAAATAATATTCTCAGTATCAGAGAGAGATAATAAAAGTTGAGAAATACAAAACAATATGAACAAGAAGTTCATAAATTAATTTATCTGCAAAAATTAGCAAAACAATTGTTGGATGCATTTGCTGATTTAAAATGAGTAAAAAAATCTCATATAACAGCTGTTGATATTTTAATTTGTATTGTCATCCCAGAAGGACAACTTATTAACATTAATAAATCTCAAGTATGCTTGAAGTATAGAAGGCTATTGATTATAAGGATAAAAGTTATCAAAAGAGAAAAATAATAGATAATATAGATAATTCTATTGAAAATACAAATACTAATATAAATATACTTCCTAAAGAAGTACAAGTACCCAAAATTAGTAAAAATGGAGAGATATTAATAAATTATATTAGTTATGAAAAAAATAAAACCGAAATGAAATAGTTGTTGGTTATTAAAAATGATGATATTAAACCACAATCTATTCAATAATATTGAAATAGAATTGATTGGCAAAAAAATGGAAAGATGCAATACAAGCAGAATTTGATTATCTTGAAAAATGTAAGATTTTAAGATCAGTAGTCCAAATACTAAAAGATGTGAAACTATTAGATACAAATATATTTTTGTATGAAAAAGAAATGAGAAAAATAAAATTGTCCATTTATCTATCCCACTACTTATAAGTTTTTATAATAAAGTTTAATTTTATTGCACCATTTATGTTATAATTTATGGTTGATTTATATATATTGTAACCTATGGTGAAGATGAACTTTATAAATAGGAGTTTATATTACTTTGTAATATACACCAAAAATACAATAGAAAACTCTCTTTTCTACATTCTTATTCTTGTTCTTGTTCTTATTTTTATTTTGTTTATTTTTCATAACAATTTTTATAATTTATAGGGTGATAACGTGTCATGGAAAGAATCGTGCTGATAACGTGTCATGGAAAGAATTGTGCTGATAACGTGTTATGAAAAATAAAGAAAATAAGAACAATAATAAGAATGTAAAAGAGAGAGATTTATATTATCTTATTGGTGTGTATTACAAAATAATATGAACTCCTATTTATAGAGTTCATATTCACCATATATTACAATATATAAATTAACCATAAATTACAGCATAAATGGTGCAATAAAATTAACTTAATTATAAAAACTTATGAGTAGTGAGATAGATGAATGAACATCCACGTTTATCTATATATTTATAATAAAATGAAAATTCTAACATCGATTAATTATGCTATTTCATAATGAGTGTTGGACAATTAAAAAATAATATATTTCGAAAATGAGTGTTATTGAAATAAAAATTTTAACATAAATATATAATCATATTATAATGAATAAAATACATAGTAAAAATATTAGAAATAAAGTTAAAATAATATTAATTGAAAATAAGATAAAAAAAATAGAGATTAATATGGTTTGAACACGTGAAGTTGAGACGTATGAAGGTTTTAATTAAAAAAATAGAGCATAACGTAAAAGACGTGATGAAAAAAGAAAGAGGTATATATAAATTAATTTTTTTAAAAAAATAATATAATTTAAATATATTATAATTATTAGAAAATATCATCACAAATCATTTAAAATGAAAATAAAAAATTCATTCACTCTATCTCAATTAATTTTAAAATTAAAGCGAAGTTAAATTCAACATGAGTTGAAAATATACTTGATTGTTGATTTTTTTTTTTATTGATAAATGATAAGTATATAAAGTCAAATATATGGTGAGTATCCATTGATTATTCAGTGTCTAACAACACTAGCAATTAGATGACCTTTCACTCAAAATCTTAAGATAAATTATTTTTTAGTTTAGTAAATAATTTTATTATTTAAAAAGCAATATTTCATAAAATATTTATTTTTTATATTTTATATTATTTTTAAATTATAATAAAAATAAAATATGTGGCATATTTATTGTGTGTATATGAAATACTTCAAATATTAAAAATACAAAATTAAATTTTTAAAAATTAAATATAAGAGAGGTAAAATTTAAAAAGATTTTAATATTTTTATTTGTTATTTTACAATAAAATCTAACTAAGTTAAATTACTAAATAATTTATCATCCAATAATAATCGTCAACTGCTAACTATAAATTATCAACATTTCACCGTTGGTTGAATAAAAAAATTGAAAATCAATTTTTTAATCGATTCAATTAGGTGGTATTTATCTAAATTTTTTAATCGGTTTGGTAAAATGATATTTATCCGGACTCATTGATTTGGATAAAAATTTAGTCACTTAATTGGATTCTCGGGGACTCGAATGATCTGAACCGAATTTCTCAGACAGAATAGGTCAAACGTACAATGGAGCTTACTGAAATAAGCTATAAGCTTTCTTGTTCACCAATATTGACCTTGTCTAGATTGGTATGTTTCTTGTTTCCCATTTCTTATACATAGGCGTACTGTTAGCTCTTTGCTCTTTGTTTTTTGATGTGGAAATTGTTTCAAGTTACTAATTCCCACGAGAAGTTGAATTCTTTTGAATAACATAAACAAATAACTTATTAGTAATAATAACATTTATGAAATTTATATTTATAAGAATCAAAACTTATAATAATAATATTTTTAATATCATAAATGAATAGCATCTTAAAAAAATAATTATGTTATTTTGTATATTTTATTTCTTGCACCATAAAATAAATAATTTATTCTAGGGACTATTACTTTTTTCTAATTTAATTATTTAAATTTATTTTGATTGAAGTTACTTAGATTATTTAACTTTATAAATTTATAAATTAACATTAATCAAAATTTAATTATATTTTTTTTGCATGTCATTTTTCAAAGTATAGTTTTCACTTTTTAAAATTAGAGTTTATGTGTTTTTCTCATTTTAATAAATTACAAACTTCTTTTTAAAATATATTTACTATTATATTTATCATATTAAGATTTAAAATATTATAATAATTTTATTATTTAATTTTAGTTATATGTGTATTATATTAATTTTAAATAAGAAATGTCAAATTATACAATAAAATTTATATTTTTTATATTATATTATATAATATTAATTTAATTACTCTCAGTTTAATTTTAATTTTATTTCGATTAGATATTTGATTCTTTACTTTCATTACGAAACTGAATTGGATCTAAAAATCATGATATCGGTTGTATCAAACATACCCTAAAAGACATAAAAACTTGCATGAAAATGGTAATTACTTAAAAGAGCAGAAAAAACTTCGACTTCCTTTTATTAAATTTGAGAAAGTTGAAACATAGAGGGGTAAGAAAGATTTTCTGTGTGGTTGTCTTATGTTCTCTTAATTTTTCCTTTGTATTCTCTTAAATCTAAATCTATATATAATTAGTTGTATGAAAAATCAAAATAATTAACTATAAATTAATGGATTTTTATTTCCACAATAATTAAATAAGCTGACTTTTCTTAGTTCTTCATTAACATAAGCAATACAAATAATTATGACTAGTCATGCATGGTTTTGAAACTCTCATTTGAAGTATTTAAAATTTTCTTTCTTTCTAAAAAAAAATTAAATAAATAAACAAAAGAAAGAAATGAAAAGGGAAATGGCAGCCATAGATGTTGACAATGATCTTATTGAGTTGCATTTCATAATCTGGAGTCAATCTTGAAGCAAACTACTACTACTGTTTGTCATCATTTGTTTTTCTTTTGATGATTGCCCTAAATCCATGCTTCTATACATGCAACTTCATTCTTTGTATTGGCTAAAGTCAATAACCTCTTCTTTGTAATATATATGATGGGCTTAAGCCATCTTAATTAAAAAAGAAATTATTAGCATGTAGAAATTTTTTTTATTTAGTTTATTTAAATTTAAATTTTTCTATAGTCTTATTGATTACGAGGGAAAATTGTTTTATTATGCAATTTTTTTTTTCTTTTTATTGAAATATTAATAAGTTTTATGAAAATGATAAATTGACAAGTATTAATTAAAATAACTGGTTTAGTAGTCGATAATTTTAGGAGTTCAAATTTTTTGCATCCTCTTTAAAGAATGGCAATAAATCAAAGTGAGTCTTATAATTTAGTGCAGGCAATTATGGATGTCTTGAAATTGATAGCAAGTAGCCACCGTTTCAGTAATAGCATGAGAGTAGGAAATGATGATTTCTTTCTAAAATGCATAAATTATTAGGCCATTAGGGCTTTAAAATAATCATGCAAAGTCTACAACTTTATCATGATTAAAGATTCAGGCTTTTTTTTTTTTTTCTTTTTTTAAGAATTTATTTAGGAAATAATTGTTAAATTTATTATAAATTTTTTTTAAACATCTGACCACTTTTTTTTTTTTTTTATCAAATACAAAATTAATCTCATTATATTATTTCAAGTTCTAACCACATAAAAATTCCACATTTAAAATTTAATAATAAAAGATAAATCTTGGGTTACTCTCTTAAATGATGCCATATATATATATATATATATATAATTTTGACAATTAATTTAATTATTCTAAAGAGTAGACTATTCATTAAAATTGAAATTAATACAATAAATTATTAATAAAATAAATTATATAATAATCATATAAATCATGTATCATAAAATAATTTTTAATATATATACATCAATTTTTTTTTTTAAATTAACTAAAACAGTATTGATTTATTACAAAATTTTATTTACCGTTAATTTATATAACTATTTAAATAAATAATAATTTATATAAATAAATATAATTAAGGAATTTTTTCAATAAAAAATAAAAAATATTTCATTTTTACTGTTAAATTTTTTTTTTTTTAAAATATAATATACCTAAAAATATTTTTTAAAAAATATTATATATTTAAAAATACGATATATATCAAACAAATATTAAAAAATAATAAAAATAAAAAAAATAACCGTAAAATTAAAAAAAAAAATCAAAAAATAATATATTTATGTAATATTCCCTATAATTAATCTATCCCACTTTTTAAATTGTAAATTAAGCCCAACTTCATTTTAGCCCATAACGAAAGGCATACACCATTGATTGGTCAAAATTGCCCATGTTTTGTTTTGGATTAGCTAGTGGAATAGAATAGTGAACATAAAATTGAAGAAATTGTTCTATACCATCTAATAATTATTATTCTTATATTAGAATTTTACAAACCAAAATTTTATAAAATATCTATTTGTATAATTATCGTCGCAAACTTCATGATATAGAAATCTGGCAGAAAGCTACTGCTACGAATGCTTGCACAAAGCTATGTTAGAAGGTTTATGTTCCATGCACTCTTGACACCAGATTATGATGTGCAGACTAGTTGCCTGAACTTGCCAGTTTGCCATGGCAGTAAAGCTTTATCATAACAAACAAATCAAACAAGACAAGAACATGTTCAGAATGTAAAAAAATCAAGTGGGGCAAGATAATAATGATCAGTGATCAGATGAGGCGTGAACATTACATATACATATATACATATTACATTACTTTGGCCTGAAAAGCCAATAGAGTATGTACTTAGTATACAGCTAATTAGTAAAGAAAAGCCAATTTCTATCATCTTTGGATACAAAAGATATATGAAACTTTCGCATGACATGCAAGATCACAACTGGTTCAAAAAATGCCAAGGTGTACAAGCCAAAACTAGCTATTTCGATACATGTTTATTACCTCCAATGCACCTCCACCTTGTGGAAAAAGACGAGGTTGGGTGTAATGTTAGCATTTAGAGTGAGTGGTCAAGTGAGATCAGTTCTACTACACACGTGTTGTCAGGTTGCTGGTAGTTGGTAAACGATTTAATTGTATTATATGCGTTCTCAAGCTACAGTCCTTAACCTGTTAATAGAACACCATAAGTTCTGTAACTAGATGAGGAGGAAATCAAGTTACCAATATAGCAGAAGAAACAACCATATTTACCTGCATGCCTGCTAATGTGGACAAGAAATGTTTACATTGTTCGAGCAAAAATTTTTCCTTCCCAGTCACATTCACAATTTCAGCCACCAAGGAATTGATTTCCTCCACCTGCAGATGATAAAAGGTCGTAGATATTCATAACGCATGTCTATAATATCTAGGGGCAACACACAATGAATTTAAGCAAATCCTTCTGAAGTCAGATATTAACTTGCAATCGCATGTCTTTTCTAACTACAGTTTTTAGCAACGCATAAATATATTTTATATTTGCTTATTTTCAGCCAAAAAGTGGACAACCATGCAAGAAACCTTTTAACAGTAGCATTGGCCATTGTCGAACTAGATGCCCCACAAGCAGGACAATACCATTTGTGGGTACTAGGTTCAAAACCAGGCAATTTATGTAGCAAATCAAGATTGAATGACTTCGTTAATGTCTTGGTACCCTCTGCCCACTTGTCATTCCCTTGGCACTGAATTTAAGAGATACAAACTTTAATGTTTATTTCCTAGTGGATTATATTTTGGGTGTATTAGTATGTCTACTTGATTAAATGACTGGCTAGCCGGTCAGTCAAACTGGATTAATTGGGACAGTACAGATTAAAACCCAAGCAACTCCATGAAATGGATGCACCAATTCAATAAAAACTGGGTGATCCAATTTTAAATGCCATCCTCAGGATTTTCAAATTGTTACCATTACAGCGCTATATGGCCAAATTGTTAAAATTTTAGAAAAAGACAAAAATTGTAAGACTTTCCAAAGTTCATTTGACCTGATTAATTGCTTCCTGTTTCCCTAGCACTTAAATATAACTCCTTGACATGCATTATTTACACTAGGATTACACTCTTAAATCTATTTTAATGCAAAGTATATGTGGAAAAATCAAAAAGCAGTTTTATGCCATGTGTTGTGGCAAAAAACAGAAAGCGGTTAAGAGGGTTAAGATCGAAATGTGGCACTTTAATAGCCTGAGATCATCTCAATCATCCAATGTCCTCGTGCAGTTAACTTGGTGTACATGTAGCAGCCTCTTTTTTATTGCGACACTATTGGCCAACTGAAAAACGTCAAGCCATTGTCTCTCTCACCTCAAGAACAACTATACCTTGGGATTTATATGTTTCAACTCACCTCATGTCACATTATGCAGTAGTATATGGCCAAAAAGGAAGTGTAGTATCCTATCAGTAATATAGTTATATACAAATGAAAATCCACTTGTAGTCTATTGCAGACCCCTCAAAGATTAACCAAAAGAAGAAAAAGAAAGCCCAAAAAGTAAATCCTCTAAACTGAAGCTGGAGAACAAAAACTGGACTTAAGCTGCAATAATGACACCTGCAACCCTAAAACTTTCAATATATATATATATATATATATATATAATGAAATTACCAAGAATGACTCCATTACCCTGAAAATCCCGAGGAGAAATTCCATGAACTCCTACAAATGACTCCACTACTCTGGCCAGAAGTTATACCACCTCAAAGTTCACCTACCATCATAACAGCAGAGGGAAAAGGGGTACTGTGCAGATAAGTTGTGGCCACAACTTTAGCAAAAAAAAAATATGAATATCTTTTGCAACTCTCTATGAACTATTGGAAATTTATCAGCCACAGTTCCCTAGATCTTTCACACATATTCCCTTATCATTTCACAGTTTTGTTGGTCATTCAAGTTTTGCTTTTCTTTTTTCTTTTTTCTCAGTTGTATTGCATCAAGGATTCAAAATGAACTCTTACATCTTTGCTTTGGATATGGATAAATTAACAAAACATATATAAGAGGAAATCTATTGGTGCATAATGTTTGCAGACGATATTGTGCTGGAAGATAAGACACAAGAGGAAGTTAATAGAAAGTTAGAATTATGGAGGAGCAGTTTACAGTCCAAGGGTTTCAGGTTAAATAGAATCAAAACAAAACACATGCATTGAAAGTTTAATGAAAGCCAAAATGAATATAATGATAGAGTTAGCTTGGATAGAGCGACATTACCCTAAAACATCCATTTTAAATATGTACTCAATCCTACAAAAAGATAGAAGTTGTGAGGAGAATGTTAATCTTAAGATAAAAGATAGGTGGTTGAAATTGAGACTTGTTACGAGAATGAAGAGACAACATGTATCGATAATGGTGCTGCCAAAATAAATATGCTAAAATGGATGTGTAATCATACTAAAACGGATCAGATAAATAATAAAAGCATTAGAGATAGAGTGGAAACACATCGAATAAGAACAAGATAAGAGAATGAAGATTAAAATAGTTTAGGATCGTGAAGCGAAGACCTAGAGAGACTCCGGTTAGAATGGATGAGCATATCGTGGTAGATGAGAAGAAGAAAGGAATGGGTAGACATAAACAAACTTGAAGTAGAGGAATCCAGTGTGATTTAGAGACAATACATTTATCAGAAGAAGTAGAGTGGAAACAAAGAATCCATATAGCCAACTCAATTAATCTTGGGAATAAGGTTGAGTTGAGATGAGTTGTGGCTTAACTACATTAGAAGTCTTAATACTTTAAACCATCTTGATACTTTTTTTTTTGAATGAAGTCCTAATCCTTTTTAAAACTCAATCTGTCAAGCAGAAATCTTATCTATAGTTAACTAATGCAACATGAACATATTATAGGAATCAGCAAAAGACAATAATCTTTTTTATGGACGAAAAAAACCTTCTCCAGAAACAAAAAAGATAGTGAGAGAATCATGCATAAGCAACCAGCCTTCTTAAAAAGCAAAATTGTTATTCAGTTCTTTGTTTTTCCCCTTTTCATTCATGTGTTTGTCTTGTTTAAATTTTTTTAATCAATTTTTTCTAAAACACTATTTATTATTTTTAAATAGAGGGGCTGATTTGGAAGAAATCGAATTTGGTATCCACATGGCATTAGTTAACAAAAGTTCCATCTGCTAACAGTTCAGGACAAATTGGTTTTGAGTTTTAAAAAGGCACGAGTACTTAATAATGGCATGAAGTTCTAGGACCTCTGAGGTGGTAATTCTTTTTCTTTTATGTTTGTTGCCAATACCTAAGAACATCGGCTAATGGGAATTACTTCAGTTCATAGCATTCTGAATAATTATAATCATGATTACAAGAATGAGTTACCTTTGATGATAGCAAGCATACTGAGGATGCCATGGCTTGCATCACATCAACTGCTGAACCAACAGCATCCTTCAGATTTTGAACATCAACCTGTAATTTAAGTGAATCAAAATTTGTCAACCTCAATATTGCTAAGCAATGAGCTTTCAAAATGCCACCAACCACCAAAAAATAGAAAATTAGGGCACATACTATTGCTTTTCCAACAATGGGAAGACGAAGAGTACTGGCTCTCAAAGCTTCAGTTGCTCCTTCCAAAGAAGTAGAGTGATCTCTATCCGTAAGAGACCATTCTTCTAAATATGTAATCTACATTCACCAAGTACAGCAAGCTTCAGCTATAAAAAAGAGAATGATGGTGCTACAAAACCAGCACAACAGAACTATACAAATACATCTGGCCATGAATAACTGCAGCATATAACATCCTTCAAAATTATGTTTATTAACAGTCCAAAACAATCAACATGATTATTCCAAAACTTAACAAGAAAGCACTATTTGGTTATGGCATTGAAGATCCATTCGCATAGGAACCATACAGCGAATTTTTTATCACAAAGTATTCTTGAAGAAATGATCGAAAAGTCAAGATCATAGATCTACAAGTGTCTATAATCTCATTGTGAAACAGGAAAACTCTCAGGGGCTTTACAAAGCTTCACTAGCCTATCAAATATTGTGGAACCCCTCTAAATGATTTCAGAAATAACTTTCCATACTTGCTTTTACATTAAGCCTCTACTGGCTAGAGAAGAACTTCCACCCATCAAAACAATTTTAGAGCACTGCAAGGCATTTGAGGGCACAAATGGCAAGTGCCAGAAAACAAAACACTCAAACCTGCAAAGTTCTAAATGCAACTGGCAATTTACGGACAAAATAACCTTCAAAGAGAATAAATGAATCAAGACTAAATTTGCAAGAAAATTCAATACATTTGAGAGAAATTGGTCACTCAAACTTTTTGAAGTCAGAGTTCAACATGCATGAACTTTCCAGAGTGGATTAATTTTTTAAGGTTTCAGCTTGGTCAATAATTATCAAGGTAAATATATGCTGTTTTTTGCTGCTTGAAGTTCAGGAGCTGCAGTGAATTGAAATTTGGTTTAAAGAGCAA
>CANXYC010333201.1:0-11708 GCA_948193065.1 Aleurites moluccanus | reverse complement strand
GGTTCAATGAAACCATTCCTTAACAACTTAGCAACTTCTTCTTTAATCTTGAGAGACCATTCCATCTTTATCCTCCGTAGCTTCTATTTCACGGGCTTCACATCCTCATAGGTTGGAATCTTATAGACCGCTATGCTTGGATCGACACCCATCATGTCTTCAGGTTCCCAAGCAAAACAGTCTAAAAATTCTTGAACTATTTTGAATAAAGAAGCTTTATCATAAAAGATGATGCAATGAATGTGATTTTCTGTTTATCATCTGTGCCAAGATTAATTGATTTTTTATTTTGTTCTTTTATTTCTTTTATTTCATTTTCATTTGATGCCTCATTTAAATTGGATTCATCGAAAGGAAAGGAAGACTTAGAGAGATAAGAGGAAAATTGGAAAGTTTTATTGCCAACAAAAGTTTTGTCCTTGCGAACTACATTGAAATTGAAAGAAGGACCAGGAAGATCCTTTTTTGACTCTACAGAAGAAAAAGAAAAAATAGACTCAGCAGACTCTGACTCTGACTCTGCTTTGTACTCGGATTCTGACTCGGACTTGGCTGGGAAGAAAAGTGTTTCATCAAGGCTGGGAAACTTCTCAATGTGCCAATTGTGTGGTGCAACCAAGGTAAGATGAATGAGCTCGGCAGGGTCTGTTGCCACTTCACTTCCAATCATGAGGACTTGATCAAAGAGAGTAGCCTCCATGTTTTCTTCCCAATCTTGCTCTAGAAAGTAGATGGGCTCGCAATCCTCCAAACTGAGCCTGACATCAAAGAAAATTTCAAAACCCAGGATTAGCTTTTTAGTCAGAGGGAAATACCATGGTTCGGCAAAGCCACAAAAAGGAAAATGTTCCTCTTCTTTTACAAAATACCCATTCAAAGTTCTAAAGTAAGGGCACATCTGCCAATCAAAAACCTCACCTCTCCTTTTGGCTCTCAACTCAACCTCCTCTAAATCCTCTTCAGTAGGCTTGTAACCAAGTCTAAAAGGTGGATTGGCTACTGGATATTCCTTGAAGGAGGATATCCCCTGCTAGTTCCTCCAAAGACCTAAACCAGGAAAATAGTTCATTTTCTTTAAGATGTTAGCCACTGCTATGTTTCCAAAAGGATCAAAATCAAATGGGACTAACTCTTTACCTCCTTTCTGTTTAATGAATTGTATGGTATCAAAGGAGAAACCAGACAAAGGGACATTGTTTGGCTCAGGCTGAATTCCCATAATAGAAGCAGAGTTAAAAACTTCACTTTTTCCGTGAGTATCACCTTTGATAGTGACTACAGCAGTTCTATGAGGCATTTTGAGCTTTTGATGCAAGGAGGATGGAACAGCTTTTGCCTTATGAATCCAGGGTCTTCCAAGGAGGAGGTTAAAGCAGGCTGACACATCAATCACCTAGAAGGGGATAGGAGTTGTTATAGGTCCAATTATTACATCAAGAGTAGCCACACCCAAGACCTCTCTCTTTGTATTATCATATGCCCTCACAATCTGATCGGAGGGAGTGAAATCTATAGCCCCAAGGCCCAAGCAACTTGCAACTTTCAATGGGCACACATTCAGATCCGACCAATTACCAACCAAAACCATAGGGACTATCTTCCCTTGGGTCATCACAGTTATGTACAAAGCCTGATTGTGATTTTCTCTTTCTTTGGGCAAATCATGATCAGTGAAAGAGATGGAAGCAACCTTGGTTGAGCTAGTAAGGGAAGCTACTAAGGTTTCAGGAGAAAAATCAACTGGAGCTTGAAACTGATTCAACGCCTTGCAAAGAGCTTGGTGATGTGGGAAGGATGATTGGATAAGACTCCAAATAGAGATATTGGCTTGGGTTTTCTTTAACTGTTTGAGGATAGCATCCTCTTCAGGCTCATTATTTATCTTCTTTATAGGAGGGGGAACATGCTGGACAGGCTGTTGTACCGACGAGTTTGGTTGATAGAATCTTCCACTTCTTGTTATTGCATCTATCTCTTCCATAAAATCATTAAGATCTAGTACACAACAAAAATCATTATTTGATCTAATCAAAGAGATTAGATCCATTTTTGTGTCGCAAGAGTGGAGGAAATTAACATTAACTTGGTGATTCGGAAAAGGGTTGGTGTTGATGTTGGGTCTTGCTTTTGGTGGAATGATATCTCCACTATCCACCAAGTCCTGGATCTTATGCCTAAGATTCTTGCACATTTCTATTTTGTGCCCTGCAGCCTAATGATATTCACAGTATTCACTCATTTTCCAACTTTTAGGCAAAGGATTTGGGGGTGCCCTAGGCTTTAAAGGCTTCACCAAATTTGTCTCTAATGCCTTTTTATATACCATGACTAATGGCATACCCAAATCAGTAAAAGACCTCCTTTCTAGCCTCATAGGAGGATGATTGGATATGGCAGCCACTTCTCTTCCTTTCTGATTGGCAGAAGTATTGTGGGTGTTCTTCCTGTACCTTGAACTAGAGGATTCTTCCTTGATTTGCCCATTCTGGATTAAATCCTCTATCTTTGATGCTGTAGCAATAAGGGCTTTAAAGTCTGGTAGATACTGGGTTTGGAGATGAGTTTCGTAACTTGGAAGGAGATTCTTGACAATTACATCAATCTGCTCCTGCTCGGTGGGTCTGTTCATCATTGGGATGCTTTATCCCTCCATCTAGTGAGAAAATTGGAGAAAGACTCCCTTTGTTATTGCTTGGTGGTCTCCAAGTCCCTCTTAGTGATGTCAACCTCAATGTTATAATGATATTGCTTGATGAAAGCATTGCAAATATCATCCAATGTTTTCTTGAAATTGGAGTCCAAGTCAACAAACCATCTCATCGCCGCACCTGTGAGCGACTGTTGGAATAATTGAGCAAGGAGCTCATTATCCACCCCTAATGGGTTCATAGCCCCCACATACATCTTCAAGTGAGTTTTGGGGTAGGTAGTGCCATCAAACTTGTCCATGCTAGGCATTTTAAACTTTAGAGGGACCCTAGCATTTGGGAACAGAGTAAGTGAATCCACATCGATCAGATCCTCATGCTTTTTAATATTTTTCAGAAGCATTTCCATAGCTTCAAATTTGTCCATCAATTTCTTAATTTCTATTGAGTTGGAATTCCCTCCTCCATGAAAAAGATTCGGGAAGGAGGATGGCATAGTGCGACCTGTCAAATTGATAGTATGGGGTGGAATGATAGTTTCAGGAGCTTTTTTGTTATTTGTCAGATCAATAACAGAGCTTGGTGGAAGGGATAAAAATGCATTAGGGGCATCAACCTGGGGGGCACTTGTTCCTTGTCCCATCATGGTTTTCACCTTACTAAGGATAGATTAGCATTGCGTATCAAGGGTATGGCTTAGGGCAACCTGGAAGTTATCCTTTTGTTTCTTGAGTAAGTTGGCTAACATTGCTTCTATGGCCTCCATACCGGGTGCGGTGCTTTCCATTTATACCTTTCAAAAGAAACATTCGGAATCAGGTCAGGGTGGTCCAAAGAAAACCTAAACAATGATGGGAAAATAGGGTTTGAAGGTTTTGCGGGTGGTCTAATGGGTTAAAAGTTTTGGGCTTTGGGTTTTGTGGGTGGTCTGATGGGTTCAAAGTTTTGGTTTTGACCATTGACTCATTGGTTCTTAGTCCACAAATGCATGAATGCATGGTCATACATGGATGCATATATGCATAAAGAGAATAGGTTTCATGATGACAATTTAATGCTATTATGGTTTATGGGCCCTAAGGTCTAAGGTCTAATGTTCATTACATGAAGGCTAGGTGGTTTGGTTCAAGGGTACCCATCACACTAGAGCAGTGATATACCTAACCACATATGAAACAATGAGTTTTACGTGGGTCCAATAGTACGAATGCTCGTTACACCTCAAAAAGGATTTGAAGATTCATCACGGGGTGGATGCTTTTGCTATCTCCCAACATACTCAAAGAGAGTTGTCAGATCAATGCTACTCGCTATCCAAAGGTTGAATTTTGTAACTGGTGATGTAGTGATGCATCAAAATCAAGGTTAAACTAAAAGCCAAGTAAAAATGTCATATTTGAAAATATTTTTAACCAATTGGTAGTCCTCTTTAACTTTTAAAAAAAGTTTGTCCCCAGTGGAGTCGCCAGCTGTGAGGCCTCACTCGAGCACCGCCGTCCTGGCCCGCTCTTTGAACGAAAAAGCGCTGGGGCATCAGAATGCTCATTTGGGGAAATTTCTCACGAAGGAGACGACCTTAGTTCCTTTTATTCAAAAATGATTTTGATGTTTTGAAGTCGCCACCTTAAGTTATTTTTTATTGAGAAAATTTAAGGTAAAAACCCATTTTGACTCCAATTTTATCCCAAAGGAAAAAGTGCACTAGTCTTTGAAACCAAATAGGATTCGGGGACTAGGTTTTCGGTTGAACTTGGCTTTTAATTTTAACCTTGATTTAAAATGATTTTCATGAGCAATTAAAGGATGACGTATAAGATGCATGAACAATTGAAATATATGGATGAACAACTGAAATGTAAGCAATCAAGAAATAACCAAAAGAAAGCGATAAAAGTAAATTATTATACCTCAAAATCTCAAAATAGGGGATATCAACTCTAGCCCTTATGGGTTCTAGGTTGATCACACATTCCCCAAAGAATACATTCAACAAATAAAATAAAACTAACAATCAAAGCAAAAGAGATGGTTTTTGTCTTTTTTGGATTTGAAGCTTTTATACAGCTTGCCTACGTATCCCGTCAAATGGGAATCAAAACCCACGCAGTTCTTACTTCTCGCGAAGGAGGGTTGGTTTTATGCCCAATTTATCATGTTTTGATTCTTTATTTTGATGCTTTACCAAAGTAAAGAAGATGAGTTAGGAGGCCATACCTTTGCCCTAGCTTTTAGGGATGTTAGCAGACGGAGTGCTCTACCGGATTGGAGTTCCACCTTGGATTGGATGAAGCCCGAGGAAATGGATCGAAATGTCTTCTTAGCTCTTAAGAAAACAAACCGGCAGAGGGACCTTGCTTAGAAAAAATATTAACTTTAAGGCTCAATACGCCCCCTAGTAGCAACTCTTTAAATTTAAAAAGAACTAAAAAAGAAGAAAATTATGACTTGGAGGGGGAAAAGATGAAATCAAATAGTGAAAATTCAAACTAAATGATTTCCTATGTTGTTCTTGTTGTTCTAAAGGTGGGAGGAGGCTCTCTATTTATAATAGGAGCTTGGGGGGCCGAATCCTATCATTTTTCAATGTGGGATTCGGAAGAAAATAGGTGTAGAACATCGCTGCCATCGGCAAGAGGAGTCGTTGCCTCCGGAATGGGGTGGCGGCGCCGTCGGGGTGCCTTGGCAGCACAAGATGTGAAGAAGGGCGGTAGTAGTGGCAAGGGGCCATGCTGCCGCCCCTAGGCATGGCAGTTGCCTCCCAGAGTGGGTGGCAGTGCCACCACCCCTCTCTGGCAGCAATTCTATGCCTGGAGGGCGGCACCTGTGCCCTAACTTCATTCTGAAGACGTTTTGAGTCCGTCCGAGCATGGTTTAGTTCCGAGGAGTGCCGTTCGGGTTGGCATGAGTCCGAAGGTGTAAAAAATGAGTGTTCTCACCTATTCTTTATTGATATTCCATTACATATTTATTGGTCGATGCATATTAGATTCACTGAGTATCTTATATATTCACCCTCTCATTGTTTCCCATTTCCAAGGAGCAGAATAGGAGGTATAAATCCCAGCTTTGATATCTCTGTGGATTCCTGCAGTATTATAGCAATGTAATTATATAAACACAATATTTTTATATGTTCATGATCTAGCTGCTCCATGGGTTGTTTGGTATAGTTAGTTTATGAACATGTATGTATAACATATTATGGAGTTTAATTAATGATATGATATGATGTGATGAATTCTACATCCAATTGCAGTATAATTTTTAGATGGATTACAAATTGACTGATTGAATAGTAATTAGGTAACTAAATAATATTATTGATGGTAATAGATGATTGCATATGATACTGGGTTCTACGGGTGCCCGTCGCCTCTAGCATTTCCCGCATCCTAGGACCATCGTGTCCCAAAAATGGGTCGTGACATGGATCCTATTCAGTTTGGCATAAGTTTAGATACGTCCCAGGGGTGCTTCAAAGGTGTAACACCCTAGAATATTCTATTAGAGTACCTATAAAATTTTTTTTCGAATTTGGTTACAACACTTGTTGGAACTTAAGTTTTAACTTATATTCAAAAGAGATATTTATACAATAAACCTAGGATATCAAAAATAAAATGTCTAAACAATCTTACTTACTAAATGTGATTAAATATGATGCTAAAAATAGAACTCAAAATGAGTAACAAGTTAACGAATTTTAAAGAATGACAAAATCATAAATAAAGAGATAAGTCAAGAATAAAATAGAATTTTTTTTATCTATGGTTGGTTTCACACTAAAAAATAGTTTTAAATGATATGAAAGCAAAAAATAACTCAGTTTTTCCCTACTTCTACTCAAATAATCGAAATCCTTATCAAAATTATTTATTTTTATTTTTCTTCATTTCCACCAAATTTCTCATTCTTTAAACCCTAAAACCTAATTTCATCAAATCTAACCTTCTATTTTAAATTAGGATAAGTAAGTGAAGAGTAAAGGAATCTAATGACTTTCCAAATCATCCATTAAGCTAAAGTTTATTATAACTAAGTGAATAATAATATTGTAAATAAGTGAATAAGGTAAGGGTAAAAATAAAAATTCACTAAAATAGTAGGACTCATATTCTAATTACGAAAACCTAGAAAACTCTAGTCTTCTTCCATTTTTTCTTTGGTGGTCAAATCACCCAACTCTTCTTGTCTCAAATTCGTCTTCAACTTCCTTCCTAATATTTCAATAACTTATTGAATTTTCAAGGTAAGAATTTTATTTTTTTGTCTTTTAATTAATCTTTATGACTTATAAACCTAGAATAAAATTAAGCTTGATAGATTAAAACTATATGTATATAAAAATTGTAAATTAAAATTTAGGGTTTAGGAAGTTGTAAACCCTAGGTTTAGGGTTTAATGAGGAACAAATCTAATTAGGATTTAGATAATTTTGAAATAGAAAATTACACCATAATTTGCACAGTTTTAAGAAAAAATGTTGACAAAGTATAAAACATAAAAATTGTAACTTTATATCTTATCTATATTTCTGTAAAATAATTTTACAAAATTTGATGTGTATAAAGAGTATTGATCTTTAAGTCGGACTTGTTCATGTTGTAAATTCTGTAGGATGTCCGAATTTGTTTATTTAATTTGATGACATTAAAAGAAAACTTTGACAAAAGTATAAAACATAAAAAGTGTTTAATTATATGTGAATGAGATTGCTGTAAAATAGGTTTTCAATTGAATTTATACATTGTGAGATATAATTATGATAATAGGACTTGCCTAGTTGGACACTTACACAAGAACATAGTATACTTTAAATATTCATCAAAAATTATACAAAGCATATATTAAGCTGAATTTTGGATATGTTATAGCCTCCTATGTCTAGTTTAAGGGGGAAATATAATTTAATTAATTGAATATTTGTAGATAAGGATAAAAGTGATTGAATCAAGGTTACCAATAGGGTTTCCATTATACCAAAAACCTAAAATTAAGGTTAGTTGGTTTAATTCAATTCAAGCTTATATATTAAATTATGTTAAAATAAAAGCTAAACCATATTAATTTGAATATGTAGCACAAAAATAAAGTGAAAAGGATGATGATAGAAGACATGAATGCTTACTTTAACTATTGAAACTTAAAGTGGTAAATTTGATAAGTGTGTTGTTATGCTAAAAAATAGCCTTACTTTGAATTATTAATAATTTCCCTAAATATTGATATGGTGGCCAAACCATATATGAACCTCCATCCCTAATTTTATTACTTGGTCGGGTCCTATTTTCCTTGATTTTAAGTTGCTTTTAATCCTTTGGCTATGACTATTTTGTTGAATTATCATTGCTACTTGAATTGTCGATGTTTGTAGAATTTTTGCTCCATTGGAAACTAAACATATAGTTCATGTTTATGTTGCTCACCAAGTGTTCAATGAAATGCCCCAATGAACCAAACTTAATGCCCACCAAGTGTTCGGCGAAATGTCTAAGAGAACTTGATGCAATGGCACCATTGGCACTAAACCCTAGCCTTGGCCGAATTCCATTGACTTGTTTCCTTATTGTTTTTATCACTTGATTACTACTATATTGTTGTTTAATTCTTTCATGTTTTACCCAATGTGTATTATTAATTATTGATTGATATAGATTGATTTTCTTATATTGATGCCATTCTTGATTCCCATGATGAGTATTGAGCCCTTATGTGCCAAAAACATGATATCATGAAAGAGCTACCTACCAATGGGGTAATGGATGAGAACCATCGATATATTGTATAATAAATTAGATCATGTACCTTTGCTAGGAAGGGGTAATGCTCTAGCCATAAGTTCTGATTAATCTTATGTTATAGACTGTATACAACTACCAGATTATGTAGCTACTTAATTTTATAGACCGTGTCAGTGGCTCTATATTTTGTCATACATTATGATTACTTGATTTCCTATACTATTTAATACCTTGTGATTATGTTCCATTAGATACATTGTTACTTATGTTTTGTATCGAATTTATTTAATACCGTGATAGCTTATTTTGCTAAATACATTCCTTGTTCATATGTTATTCATTTGGTGGGTTAACCTTTAGCTACCTAACCTTCTTAGGTGTAATAACATATTTATTACTCACTGAGTTTATACTCATTCTTTTTATAGTTTATAATTTTTCAGGGCTAAAAATTTAGAAGCGGTTCTAAAGGCATCTTTCCTCAACCAGTTAGAAATTGCTCCATTAGTGTAAAGCTTCATATTTTGAAGTGTTTGGTTTCTATATACTTCATAGGACTCGAGAAGTAAACTTATCTTTATATAAATTTACTATACAATTTACGTAAATATTCTAATGTTAATTATGTGGATGGTTAATATGTGATATGAATTAAGTTAGAAAATATAACATAAAATAATAAGAATATGAGTATAAAATTTTAAGTAAGGTTAATGAGTGTCTGATCGACACATTTTTGTCATGATTTTTCCTATACATTTTAATAACATTTTAATTTAATTTAATTATTATTTATCCATATTTGATAGTATTTTTAATAAATTACTAATAATGCCTTGGCTAACATTTTTCTATGTCACTCCATCCAATGTCATATTCGCCTGTGCTATATTATAACACACTCGTGTAGCGTTGTTTAGGCCAACCAGACACTGGCCTATGGCCCAAAACCGCTCAAAAACCCATTACACAATACAGGCGTGCAAACTTTGTCATGCCCATGCTCACCAATTGTAAGTCAGACACATATGTGTTTGGAAATGATGCGCCCATCACAACTGTCAATTACTTAGCAAATATTCAACGCAAATTGACAGACATATTTGATTTAGGGGCTTAAAAAGGCAACCAAAATTCTGGAGATTTATTTTTAGACATAAGGAGTGACTTGGAGATTATTATTTATTGCAAAAGAGAGATTAAAAAAGGAAAATAAAAGAGTATCCAGAGACATAATAGTTTTTTGGGGGCCTTCTTCCTCTCATTCGATTCTTATTTTATTTGTAACACAGTTTTTAACCAATAACAAATTAGTGGATTTATGGTTATTTTCTATTGTAATTTCTTTCTCTTGTAAGGGTTTTATCCTAGACGATCATACCTAGTGGTAGACCCATTCTTCATATTATAAAACTAGCAACGATCCAAATCGCAATTTATTTACACATTGTTTTATGTATTTGATTAATCACAGGTTGTTTGTAGTTGCGATATGAGCAAACAATTCAGAAGCATCTATCGATCAAATAGATTTGTTTCTTAACCCTTGAATTTATTTAATTATATACTACCAATTATAATAGGTATAATTAAATTAATTGGATTGTTATGGAATTAATTGAATCATGAATCATATTACGTTAATTCATCCATTCACCATAAATCCTAAATTGTTATTTGTTACTTATGCTACTTTGTTTGTGGAATGATTGATTTCTTCATAATCTCTCTTTTTTCAATCTCTCAAACTCTTTTTCTCTCATTGTATTCACAATCAAATGCTCACCATTGCTCTTTTTTGCTCACAAATACTCACAAACACTGTAATACCCTAGAAAGTTATAACATATATGCATGATTTAATTCTTACTATGTAGTTCAAAAGTCTTGAAATGATGGGAAATAATTTTAAAGACACAGTTAGAAAGTGAACTAATTATTTTTTATAATATCTGCCATTTTTGTTGTATTTTAATTATTGTTTAATTGATGAATTTAAATTAATTAAATATGAGAATGTTTTGAGAAGATGCGGTAAATTTCTGGTTGCAGAAATTTGTGAGGTTGATTGCATGTTCTTAAAGAAATAATTTGGTAAAGTGTAAAAAACAAGAGTTGTGGATTTATGTTTCATCTCCAATTCTGTAAAATGGCTTCGTTGAGTTCTATGTAAGAGAGGAGTTATGTCTCCTTGAGCAGGATTTGTCTAGTTTAGTATTTTTGCAGGAAGTTTGTGTATGTTAATTTTCTGGGAATGACTGAGGTAGTTTGAGCCAAAGGTGTAAACATGATAAATGTTCCTTTGTATGTTTGATGTTGTTTGTAAAATTTCAGGAAATTTGGATAAGTATAAATTAGTGGAGAGTGGATTTCCTCAGGTCTATCCGGTTGGATTTTGGGGCAGTAAGTTTGGGTGATTTTAAAAAGTCACCATGGTCAGTGTAGTTGCCTTTATGATTTGAATTTTTGATATGTTGAGACCCTGCATATCTATTTTAAGTGACAAAAAGAATCAGGAAGTTTGGATGTTTGTAGCTCCATTGCGAGCTGATTAAGTATGAGTTATTAGGGAAGAGTCTCAGTTAGGCAGAGACTGGTTATTGCAAGCCGGCAATACGAAGTGGCGAAGACAAATTTGCTGAGGTGGCAATTGGCAAAGAGGCATATGCGAGGTAGCATGTGCGAAGTGGAGTTAGGTAAAGAAGGATTCAGCGAAAAGGAAAAGGCGAAGAGGCATTATGCGAAGAGGAATTATGTAAAGAGCAAATGTGCGAAGTGGCAGTTCGCGAGCAGAGTTTGGCGAAGAGGGAGATAAGTGAAGTGAGTTGGCGAATAGGTGAAGAGGCGGAGAGGCATTGCCGAGGTAGCACATGCAAGGCAGCATATGCGAGGAAGAGTTCGCGAGGAGAGTGTGGCGAGGCAGCATATGCTAGGTGACATATGCGAGCTGGATTAGCGAAGTGGCTTTTGCGAAGCCGGATCAGTTTGGCTAGCTGGAAGGTGAGAGCTGGGAATTGCGAGCTGACATATGTGAGGTAGCATTACCGAGGCAGGTTGGCGAGGTGAGCTGGCGAGCGATATTTTGGGTAGTGGCTTATTTAACCCAGTAGCCAGTAGCGTTTTCTTCACGATTTTTCTTTCTTCTTTCTTCGTTCTTCTTCAGTTTTTCTCAGAATTGTTCCATTTCTTGTCTAAGGCATTAATACTCAAAATTAATGCATTAGATCTCTAGATTAGCATATTATAAGGCAGAAATTATCATATTCGAGCAGAATATTTCAGGAAGTCAGTTTTTGGAGAAATAAGGTAAATTTCTTCA